>JAMKQA010020393.1:0-11050 GCA_024699735.1 Posidonia australis | reverse complement strand
GTCTTTGCTTATTCCTAGTCCAAGTCATCCTGGAAAACACATTGATGTGTACTTGAGACCTCTTGTAGACGAGTTGAAGATGCTTTGGGACACGGGGGGTTGAGACATATGATGCAAGCAAGCGAGAAACTTTCAACATGAAAGTTGCATTGTGTAACAATGCCGACGGGGGTGGCCACAAATAGGTGATATGTGTGTCCAAAAGCGGAAAAGCCACGGTAAAAAGAAAAGGGGAAAAAAAAATGCAAAAATACAGGAGTCGCCACCTGGTCTATTATGGAAGACGAGGAAAACCATAAAACACATGAAAAATCATGCAAACAAATAAAAAGGGGCTGCGCAAACCAAAAATGCGGGTAAGGATCCCTGTTACGTACGAGGAAGGTGTTAGGCACCCTCGCACGTCCGATAAATCGGTCTTCTAATGATTTTTCTTTTGCAAATGAATGTCAACTTTTCAGCCTTTTGCTGTACGCCCGAGGGCGATATGCTTTGCCATGTAAATGCTTGTGGTGTCTAGAGTATAGGCGCATGATGTGTAGGGGTGTGTCCTAATGCTCAAAAATATCGCTCGTGTGCCGGGCCAAGAGTTGATGCAAGAGTATTGCATAATAAGATCAGGGATCTAATATCTTGAGCGATTTTATCATCCTTGCTTACTATATGCCTAAATGCAAGCTAAGATGCAGGAAAACTGCTGAAAAACAGAGGTGTGCCTTCCTAATGCATCAAGGAAGAAAAAACTGATGAAAACCAGAAGCAAATCGGGTCGAGAAAGCAAGCAAAACATATGAAAAACATGCCGTGTGCTACTGAAAATAGGCCACTGCGCTTGTTTGGTGCGCCAGACTGGTGCGTCATTCTGGAGCGCCACCTATGTGCGTCTAGGTGGGCCAGTAATGTATGCAGAGGCAAAATAGAAAGCCATGTGAAGCAAAACATCAGAGGATGCACTCTGGAAAAGTATGCAACAGAAATCATTCTGGGAAAACTTGGAAAACATGCCTTGAAATAGTTAAAAATGCAAATGCAATGCAATGACCTTGAGCTCAAGAGCTAGAAGCCTCACACAAGATCTCATCTATCTGAACTAGATGCAGAAAGCAATGATTTAGCCAAGCCTCTGGATCATGGACTGATACACATGATTCTCACAAGAGAGTAAGGTGCAATCAGTCTACCAGATTCAGCCTGGAGCTGAATAACAAAACAGAGGAAACAAATGGAAAACAGTCTGATCGAAAGCTGAAAACATGCAAGTGGCATCTTGGCAAACCAGAGAATCAATCAGAAAGAAACAAACTCAAAACTCTACGATAAAGCCATGCAAGGATGGGGCTAAATGCAAGTGCTTTGATCTCTGGCCAGTCTAGCGCGCCTGCTATGTGTGCCAGACTGATGTGCGGGTTGGGTGCGACTGGGATGTGCGCCCCAGGGAGTCTGGATCAGACTGTGACCTGATCCAGAACCCACCCAGCAGAGATGCAAGGAGGATTTATGCAAGTGCTAAAAGGACTATGCCATGATAAAAGTTGGAAAACATGCTACGAGTGCATAGGGTCAAGAATCATCATGAAAACAAAGCATTTGAAGCCAAAGCAAGTTGATGGGTTCATGCATGAAAACGTGTGAAATACTTAAGAACAAGCAGGATCTGGATAAAACGAACCAAAACATGTGTAAATGATGATCATACAGGTGCTTCTACGTGCAAAGGCATACATGGTGCATGGCAAAATATTATGTGCACGGAAACAATAACTCATGCAGATTTCATGCTAGAAATGTAAACATAGATTAGCATGGAGATTATTTGCATAGAATGCGAGCATGCTATCATAAAAAAACTTCATGAACATGGAACAAAATAGATCATACATAAGGTTTCAAGCATGTTTTATTCAGTTCTGAAATGACATTTAAAAAATAAAGAGGAGGTAGAAAGCCTACCTCACGTAGTGTTCCTTCTTGCAATACCAGAGATAAGAAGATCCTTGTTGCTTTGGAAGGCTCTAGGACGCAAGAGGGTGCTCCAGGGAATGAAAATAAGCTACTGGACTGGTGGAGAAGCTCGTGCAGAGGTCGGGTTTTAGAGCAGAAAATGGCTGGTTGCAAAGTTTCCATTCAGGATTCTCAGCTCTCAAGATTTTTCCTCTCCAGGAAAGTGGGTCCTCATGGTTGCCTATGGACCGCTATTTATAGGGATCTCCTCAAGGCTAACTCATGGAATGAGGAGAGCCTCGTAGACGAAGAGCCTGGTAGATTCCAAGGCATATTTGCAGCTGAAGATAACAGCCAAGGAAGGTGGAAAGCCAGCAGTCGCAGCCTGTGCAATGTTGTGCGCTGGCTAAGTGCGCCACCTATGTGTGCTAGGGAAGTGTGCTAGGTTGGTGTGCTAGATTGGTGTGCTAGATAGGTGTGCTAGATAGGTGTGCTAGCTAGGTGTGCTAGGTTGGTGTGCTAGCTATGTGCTCTCCCCTACTGGTCTGGTTTCTAAATGGGGCTGCAGGCTTGCTATGGGTTCAGGGATTGGCTCAAGGATCAGTCACATCCAAAGCAACATCTGGAGTCTTATCAATGAGTCACCTCAAAATCGGGGTGTCTACAGATGCCCCTCCCTGAGCAAGGTCGAGGGACGAAGGGAACCAAGACTGATGCTCAGGGTTGACAAGATACCCCAATTTTGAGGTTACAGAAGGATGGAGTTTGCTGTAGGTGGTAAGTCACTTATCCGACGGATACACCGAAAGTCATGACCTGTTGCCAAATGCAAATGCAAATGCGAGATGCGTGCAGCTACTGGTCTAAATGTTGGAGATGTGATGCTAATGCAAGATGCCAATGCAAAAGTCGATGCCGAAAGTCGATGCAAAATTAATGCTAGTGCTGAAAACACAAGAAAACAATGGCAAGAAAAATGATAAGTTGTCGGAGTCATCAGTAGAATTATGAGGTTATCTACCAAAGAGACGGGATATGACATGCTAACCAAGCCCTGCCAACCCCGGCCGCCTGACAGCGTGACGGTTGTCAACCGAGTAGTTAGGGATACTAGCCCAAGAAAAAGAAAGGGGGGGCATGACAAATAGAAAATTTGTCAAGCGAAGCAGGGCCCGGTCAGCACGAACCTAAGGCGAACAAAGAGATTTCGCGCCCACGAAAACTCAAAAGGGAAAAACAAAAGGACCCTGACCGCCCGGCCAGAGGGTCCAACAACTAGATTATGCACCCACGAAAATCCAGAAGAGAAAAGAAAAAGGACCTTGACCGCCCGGTCAGAGGGTCAAACAACTGGATTTCTTGCCCGGGGAAATCCGAGGAAAGGCTAGCACCTTGACCATCAGGTCAAAAGGTCGAGCCGTGGGATTTCCTGCCCTAGGAAATCCGAGAAATGGGCTAGGACCTTGACCATCAGGTCAAAAGGTCAAGCCATGGGATTTCCTACCCAAGGTCAAAGCAAAGAAACTGGATTTCGCGCCTACGAAAATCCAAAAGGAGGCACATGACCTTGACCGTCCGGTCAAGATCAGCAATTTGGATTCTGCGCCCGCGAAATCCAAAAGGACAAAGAACCTTGACCGCCCAGTCAAAGTCAAGCAAGCTGGATTCCGCGCCTGCGAAAATCCAAAGGGGCAAACGACCTTGACCGCCTGGTCAAAGTCAAGCAAGCTAGATTCCGCGCCCGTGGAAATCGAAAGGGGCAAAGAACAATGACCGCCTGGTCAAAGTCAACCAAGCTGGATTCCGCGCCCACGGAAATCCAAAGGGGCAAAAGGGTCTTATCCGCTCAGGATTAGATCCCAGAAAGCAAAGCAATAACCCCAGGATTATTCCCCTCGAAGAACTACAATATGCTGATTGCCGAGGTTGCAATGCGGAGATTGGTACTCTTGTCGAGATGCTTGCTCGGATTTGTTGCTTGCTGCGATTCTTCAAATTGTTTGCAAAGGTGAGGACTTATGTGTAAATATCCACAACTTTTGGGCTTTACTGCAAATTACCCAACCAAACTGCTTTTGATTGTTGTACTGCGACTGTGCGGCAACATTTGAGATTCTGCTGTATGTCAACAAATGTCTACTCTAAAACAAGCTTCCCACGTCTTTCCAGGACTGATTTGTAATTTTTTAAAATGTATGGGGTTTTCTGCAAATTACCCCACATGGTACATTTTGTGGGCCACACGCTGGACACTGCATATTGTGTACTGAGTGCATAAGCTGTGAGATGATAAGGGCTAGAACGCAATTGTCACGGTCATTTTGCATTTTTCCCCTTTGACTTATTTCTCGTGCGGGCCCCACTGGCCAACTGCCATAACTGCCAAAATTTCCTCCTTGCTGCTTGGAACTGCCTGGCAGTGCAAAGAGTTGCATGCTGCAGATGCATTTCATTTTTTTTTCCAAGGCATCATGCATAAGCCTTACGAAGGAAAAAATTTCCTTCCTCCAACAAGACAAAACCCGCGCCTCTTCCTCTTCTTCATCCTCTTTCCTCTTCACGTGAAAGGGGTTGCGTCATCCTCCTCCTCTCCTCTTGCAACGGCGGCGCCCACTTCCTGTCCTTGCATCGGCGGCACGCGTGGAGTGCGCTGAGGCGGTGCTCGTGGCTGGTGCGTGCGTGAGGAGCGTCGGCATGGTGCGGGGTGCAGCGGCGACCGATAGCGGCGGCATGGATCAGACTCTCCAGGACTGGCTGGACCGCGGCTCGCCGGTGAGGGTAAGTTCCGATCCCTCTCCCCTTTTTTTTTTGTATGCCTTGCTCTTTACGTCGTGGGTGGTCGACGGTTGGAGGTCCCCGACGGACCTAGAGCGACAGGCCCGTTCCGCGCGGGTTGCGGCGGCGGGCTGGCAGGCTCGGGCTGCGGTTGCGGCGGCGGCTGGTCGTGGCACTTGGATGCTCCGACGGACTGCTTCACATGGTGGCTGCTGGATTTGGGAATGCAGGCATGCCAATGGAAGGCGTGGGCTGTTGGCGACGCTGACTGGCTGCCAGCGATGCTCCAGCGGACTGCTCTGCACGGTGGGGGTCTGAAGTTGCAGCAGAAGCCACACGGTGGCGGGCTGGAGATGTGCTAACTGTGAGGCTCATTGGATTGGGCACATATTTGCTATTGCTCACATTTAATTTCTGATTTTATTGTCGATTGTTCTGCATGATATTACTGATTCATAACTGTATGCTTTTATTTTTGCAAATTCACAATCAAACACTGATATGCTATTGCCTTTATTAAAATGCCCAACATTTTGCTATTGTAATGCCAATTACTGTAACGCCATATTTGATTTCGACGCTTTGTGTCTTATCGTGCCCGTTGCTGCTGTTTGACTTTCTTTCTGTAAGATGATTCAGTTCCCTAGGCGGGAACCCCACAGTCTTCGGGGGACATGCCTTCTAGTTCTCGTTCCGGACGAAGAGGTAGTTCCTCGGGGTCGCAGGCTTCCTGTAGCTCGTCGCCTGCTATCCTCGCTGAGGTAAGCTTGAACTGAATATTAAGAGAATATTCAAATCCGGCATTTTCTGACAATTGCATTTTCAGGAATCTGGAAACTTTGAGGGGCGGCTGTTGAGCGACCGTCATATCTACGAGAGCCCCGAGTTTGAGGTAATTGTTTGCTTTGATGCACTTTAAATTGCTTTCTGCTTTCTGTTTTTGTGCTTTTGCTTCTGACCTGGCTCTAAATGTGTGCTTCATATTTCAGGAGGGGGATGCAAACCGGATCATGCGATGCCACTGGGGTCCGATGCTCGAGCATTTCCACCGCTTGTCGGAGTTTTTGCAAGACTTTTTCCATCATCAGTCTCCATTTGGTGGTTTGCTGGGCCTTCCAATCATCCACGGCCACTACAACTTCTTCCGAGCCATGGTAGAAAGGTGGAGGTTCGAGACACACTCCTTCCACTTTGCCTTTGTTGAGCTGACTGTTCTGTCCGATCAGTGGGCTCTGCTGACGGGCCTTCCTTTTGGTGACGAGCCCATTATTAGTGAGACCACCCATGGCTTCCACCTCACGCCTGCACATCTTGGCCGTGTCCCTCCTAAGCCACCTAGGGGGAAGCATATGATCATTGTGGGGTGGTTAAGGGAATGAGACAAGTTCTGGCCCAACCCCGAGCCTGGTAGTGAGGAAGCAGATTTTGTACTGAGGCATTTTCTACTGGAGCTGCTGGCCTTGATCTTCTGTGATTCGTCAGCCTACTGTATCCATGCTGACTGGATTGCATATCTAACCAACCTGGAGCACCTGGATCACTATGACTGGGCTGGTGCTAGCTACACTTGGCTGGTCTGTGGGCTTGACAAAGTGGTCATGCTCGGGCGCCGCTCTTATGTGGGGCTGTACCCTCTGCTGACTGTAAGTATTTGCTTTTGTTGCTTTGTAAAATAAACTTTTATGCTTTATATTTGATAAACTACCTTGCTTGCATTTACAGTATTGGGTTATGGAGCACATCACCAGGGGGCATTGCTTTGGCCGCCTGCGAGACAAACTTCTGCCCCTTCCCCGCCAGTGGGTTGAGCCTGACCACCGGGCCGCTGCTGGGGTGTTTAGCTATGAGTCCTACCGGTATCTGCTGGACCTGGTAGAACTCGAGGATGTAAGTCTCCTCTGCTTTTTAACTTGCATGTATGTTGTATTTACTTTGCTCAAAGTTTCTGTTTCTGTAACAGGTCCACCTACGCCCATTTGCTCGATATGACAGCTTCGACTGGGCTCCCTTGAACTCTGGCCGCGTTCTGAGGGACAAACAGGTGAGATTCTACTACATGAAGAAGTCGACCCTCTACCTCCCTAGGCGTGTGTGGCATCAGTTCTCAGATGTATTCTGCATTCCAGCCCCTCCTCCAGCTGACATGGACCGCCCGGCCACAACTCGTTCGGCTGCTAGACGCCAGCATGCTGCTACCGTGGCTTCTCAGGACAGGCACGTCCTTCGAGAAGTCAACTATACAGACTACCTTGCTTGGTACCGGCGTGTGGGGAAGCCGTACCTGTTCGAGGAGGCTGTGCGGGATAGCCAGCGTGGGATGTGGTATGCGTCCAGCTGGGCTCAAGTACAGAATTTCCATTTCTGCTTTTCAATGCTTTTGTGTGAACTATGACAATCTGACACTTGCTTTAATGCATAGGGCTTCGAGGAGCAATTTGGAGCCTTCTATGGTGACATCCGCCGAAAACGGGTAAAATTCTCATTTTGCAAACTGCCTTATTGAATATATCTGATACTTCTGCTATTTTGCAGGAACTGCGCTGGCACAACATTATCAGGGTATGCTTTTCTTTTCTGGTACTGCTGCCATTTTTTAAATATTCTCATTTCTAACACAGGTTTGCTTTTGCAGGAAGATTTCCCTGCCGAGAGAGCGAATGTAGCCACCAGCGGGGACTTCACCATGGAGGCGTCCGAGGAGGACTGTTCAGACACCGAGGTCACCCAGGCGGTTCTTGACTCTGCTCCTCGTTCTCAGGCTGCCGCTGCTGCTCAGTGGTCGCGCCGACTCACTCGAGGAGGCAACAGGACCTTGGTTAAGTACTTCCAAAAGGCAGCGTCTGATGAGGAAGACTCAGAGGAGGAGTAAAATTTTGTAATTTTGCTGAAGATTCTGTAAAAACACTGTACTCTGGAATGTTTTGAAAATGTATAAGATACCCCCAGGTTTTGCGATGTGCCCCTCGGGGTTTTTGTAAGTGCAGGTTGTATGCAAACAGGTACTCCCATGCAGGGTTAAGCAAATGGCGCCGATTTTGGCGAGGTAGACAATCTGAATTGACGCTGCTGAATTTCTATCTTTCTGGGCACCACTTATGTGCGCCCCCTTGGTGCGCCGCCTAGGTGCGGTAGTTTCCTGCGCCATATAGGTGCGTCCCCAGAAATGGCGAGTTTTGTTTCCTTTCCTGATACAAATCCCTTCTACTTCCTTATAAAAATCTCGTTTTTTACGAGAAACGCTGCCGCCATTCGTGAAGAAAAACACGGCAGACCTCGATTTTGATTCTGCAACTCTGTTTCTCTAAGCACGGAGGCATCACGGTATGGCTTACTATCATTTTTTCTTTTGATTTGCTTCGTGCAGAATTTTATTATTGTTCTCATAGCAGATGCCTTTGCATAACTATACTTTGTTGGATTTTATACAAGCTATTTCTGTTATCTCTGCTAGCTTTTGCAGATTTCACTATATTACAAGCTTTCTCTGTATCTATGCCATTCTGCAAATTTTCTTTCTCTTTTTCACACCAGATTTTTTTTTGCCTTGCTCTCTGTATTGCCGTCAACTTTTCCTTGCAGTTCATTTTCTATATTGTACCAGGATGGTAGATTTCTCTTCTGTTTTGCATGGCAGATTTTCCTCAGCAGATTTTTTTTCTTCTGCATTTACTACTGGCTCTTGCACTCTGTCTCTTATGGATAGGATTTTTCATATGCCTTTACATTTGATTTTTGCATGCAATATGCCGCTGAACTTTTTCTGCATCTCCTACCGCCATGGCTGATTATGGCTTGTGCTTGCAGAGTTATCCAACCATGGAGACCCCGAAGTATTGCTCGGATGCTTTACACGGCTGGATTGACGCATTGACGCCTAATGATCGAGAACAACTGAAGACGTGGGACATATCATCCTCCTTCCTCAGTATTGCCCAAGTAGAGGTTAATTGGCATCTGCTATGTGCCATGGCTCGTTTCTGGAAGCCAACCTTGCACGTGTTCCGCTTCAGGTAGGTGGAAATGACCATCACTTTGGAGGAGGTCAGGAGCATCTGTGGCTTGTCACCTTTTTTGTCTCCCTCTGTGTTTTTCTGCCACGACAGCTATGTCTACGTCATGAGCCGTCTCACGGGCGTTTTCAAGGAAGAATGTGAGAAAAACATCATCTGTCGAGATGGTCCTACTCCCATGATATGCCTGGATTACTTTGATAGCATCATTGGTGCCCACTCCTCGAAGCCTCTGTGGCTCTTCTGCTTTGTGCTGCGCTTCCTCGGGGAGCTGATTTTCAGTCATGGCCGGACAACTATGGCCATTAAGGTAGCCGAGATAGCCTGCGCAGTAGTGGTTCGTCAAACCGACCTGGCTCCGATTCTACTTGCTGAAACTTTTGTAGGCTTGGACCGAGCATCGAGGCGACCTCGCCACTTCTATGGATGTGGTGCCCTGGTGCAGGTAAGCAGATCATCTGACCATTGATAATATTCTGCTGTGCTTTAATTAACCATAATTCCCTTTTGCCAGGCCTGGTTTGCTGCTCACATGGGGATGAAGATTCTGCGCCCCCGGCCCTACGTCTTTGAGGCCTACAGTCGCACCCATCACTCGAGGTCACTCCCGGGGGTGCTTGAATTATGTGACAAGCTGCAGAATCTCGATGCGGATTTTGTGACATGGTGCATCATATCTTCTGCATCACAAAACTTCACTGCCTTCTTTAACACCACGAACATGCAACTCGTGGTCCTCCCTGGATTTTCTGGTGGTGTGAAGTACCATCCCATCCAGGTTCTTCGCCAGTTTGGCTTCTGCCAGGACTCCATAGAGCAAAGCCCCTGCCCGGATAGACTGAAAAAGTATGTAGCGGGCTCCTTCACATCCACTACTGAGTTGGCCCAACAGATGAGTGCTGGCATCAAGTCTTCTATTCATGCCTTCATCAAAGGCTCAGGCTGCACAGCCAGGTATGAGGCGGAGATCAGAGAGACGTGGCCCCTAAGCGAGGATCCACCTAGTGGCAGCGATAGCATGGAGGCTAGCAGTTCAAAGAGGCCTCGAATTGATTAGATATTTGTACTCCTGATAGGACATAATAGTATTGATATTGCTTTGCATTGTTTACTGATTCTTGCAAGCTCATATCTGCTAAGCAGGATCAATATGTTTCTGATTTCAAATTCCTCCGTTTAAGAGAAGTGACTATCATACCCCTGGTCGAATGCCTGCTTGCTCAGACCACGACTCATAAGGCAGCTGACATGCCCCTAGTCGTAATATGAGCAAAAATGCCTTGCAAAGTGAATGCAATCTATGCTTTGACTCAAAAAATGTGTCAATGCTAAATGTTTGTACGACTCATAAGGCAGCTGACATGCCTCTGGTCGAAATGCGAATAAGATGCCTTGCAATGATGCTTAAACAATATACCCTAACTAAATGCTTACACGACTCATAAGGCAACTGACATGCCCCTAGTCGAAATGCGAAAAAAAATGCTTTACAAAACAAATAATGCAAAGAAAATGGCTAATTGATACATTGGTGCCCTTAGCGCCTAGGAAGCCTGTTTTGCCTGCGATAGGAGGTGACATTGTTCTCGACTCATGTGATACTAACCTAAGCACTTAGGTTATTGGTGGCTCTCCTTTAGATTTATGGGCTTCATGCCAAATGCTTAGGGTCCTATACCTACTTTTTTTTAAGGATTCATTTTCTTTTCTCCCTCATAAGCATGCCAACTGACCCCACTCCTGCTTGAAGGTAATAACACTTATGCTGAGGAGGGTGGCTGCTACTTCTGTTGTGTTGAAGGGGTGGCTAGTTCCTTTAATCATTTGGGCATAGTAAGTGCGTGCTTCTACTCCTCACTAAGCTAAAAGGTAGGAGTAAGGTTGTCTGCATGCCTCTCTTGGTGGAGCTCAGCTTCTGTCTACTACTTCTGTCTCCTCATCATTTTTTTTAATGCTCCAAGGTCTTGTGTATTTTTGCTGCTCACTCTCTTTCTAGACCTAACATTTTAACTCCCTCACGAGATATAGGTCCCATGGGAATTTGTACACTTAGCCCACTCCTCTGAAATCTCTCCCTTACATCCTAAGCTCTTAGGGTAGTGGCTCATGAGGAGGACTTGACACATCTTGCAGGCAGGCTCCCAATTTTCCTCATTGGGCAATGATGATGCTATGTGTAGACACCCCAATTTTGAGCTCATTTGGCAGCAGGCTCCTTCAGTTGATGCTCTGGTCGCGACCACCAAAACCCTAGTCCACGTAGGTCCCAATCAGACCCACACTAGCCCACATGACCCAATAAAATACTAAAACCCATTAAAATT
>JAMKQA010020392.1:0-14068 GCA_024699735.1 Posidonia australis | reverse complement strand
TGTGTGGACCTAATGGGCTTGTGTGGGCCTAAGTGGGTCTGTTTGGGCCTAATGGGTTTGTGTGGGCCTAGGGTTCTACGGAGTTAGGGTTTAGGAGTGGTGGTTGCAACCAGAGCATCTTCCAGAGGAGCCTGCCGTCGAGTGACTGCAAAATCGAGGTGTCTACTGTATTTATCCTCCTTCTCTGTTTTACTATGTTATGAAAGAATTTTGTATTTAGGTCACCTTCTTTGAGCCATTGAATCCTAGATTTTTGTTTCCAATATATTTCTTGTTCTTGTAACAGGATAAAATGCTCCTCTTTAAGTGTTTTCAATTTGTCTTGAAAGATGACTTGATTATTGGTGGAAGTTACCAATGAATCGATGAGGTTTATTTGAGATTCCACAACCTCTAATCTTTTTTTCTTTATCTCCCTAATAGGGCCCATCCAACTGATGATTTGCTTTTTTAAGAATTTTAATCTGTGAGCAAATCTTGCCACAGGAGAGGTTGACTTACAGTTAGAATTGGAGTTATGCCAGCTGTGCTTTATGAAAGAGGCAAAACCTTCAGTTTGTAGCCAGGATTTGTAGAACTTAAAAGGAGGAGGACCCCAATAATATGGAGCTGTATCAAGGGTAATGGGGATATGATCTGAAATTACCTTGGTTTTTCCCAAACAGAAAGAATCTGGATATTTATCTATCCAGCCAGTGGATATCAAGAATCTATCTAGCCTAACCATAGTAGGCCGGAGATGAAAGTTTGACCAAGTGTATTTACAGTTATTTGGTGGAAAATCTAACAAGGCTTTATTGTCAATAAAGTCGTTGAAGTCCCTCATGTGAGATACAGTGCCACCTCTAAAAGAATGTTCATCTGGTGATCTTGTGATGTTGAAGTCACCACCTAAAATCCAATTTTGATTGACTTTATCACTTATGTAATTCAATTCCTCAATAAAATGTCTTTTAAGACTATGTTCACAAGGCCCATAGACTCCAGTGAGCCACCATTCAAAGTTATCCAGGAGATTTGTAAAGGATAGAGAGATAGTGTAAGTTGCTTTAATGGTATTAGAAAGTTTTACCATACTATCATCTCAGCCAACAAGTATTCCCCCAGAGGCACCCAATGAAGGTAGAAAAGACCATTGGTTTATGTAACCGCCTCCAATGTTTCTTAAAGTATAAGGGGAAAAGTATTCAAGTTTTGTTTCACTGATAACAATGATACTGCACCTATTGGTTCTAATAAATTTTTTTAGGGCTCTTTTTTTCCCACTACTGCCCAATCCTCTAATGTTCCAAGCTGCAATCAGCATAATTTATCTGAGGAAATATGAAGAGAATCCAAGTTCTCTATTACACAAGCATTATCATTTAGGTTTAAAGGAATTAAGCCTTGATCTTTTCTGACAGAGTTGTAAAAGGATTTAACTTCATCTGGGGAATTGAAAGCAATTCCAATTTTTTTTACAAAAGTTGTTAAACTGATCATAGGAATTCCATGATAGAACTTGGTTTAAAAAATGATAAGAATTATCATTTAAATCAGAATGCAGTGTATCAGAACAGGAAGAAGAAACTGAATCAGAAGAATACATGCAGTTTTCAGTAGAGTAATTATTCTGAGAGGAGGCTGAGAGTGTATTATAAGCATGATTACCTGGCGCATGGATGGGAGTAAGTGGTTGAGGATTTGGAGCCTCAGAAGGTCCACCAAGATCATCACTTTCAAGACAATCATATACGGCCAACACTTTCTTAAACTTGGACAGCGATAAATTCCTAGTTCTGACTTCCATTTCAATGAATTTGGTTGTGTCTTCATCCTTGGGGGTTTGATTAGGAGAAGTGCTAATCGAAGATGAAGGGATGCTGCCTTTATATGAAGACGTAGGGATGGGAGTGGGGAGTATCCCAGGGGAGTTGGAGATTGGCTTAGGACTAACCGGTCTAGTCCAGACAAGTTTCCCTTCACTAGATATTCTATTGCCTTTAGCTCCTCTACATCCCTTATTGCTTTTGAATTGCTTTCTTATGGGTTCTAAGCTAACAGTATTAGCCTGTCCAGAGGGGGCTTTGGCTGGCCATTTTTGGGGCAGTGCTTGAGTGTTTCCCGAAGTAGAACAAAGATCTCAACTGAATCTGTATTTTATAGGATAGACAAATTTACCAAAGGCAAAATACCTGCAGTCTGGGATGTCCTTCCCAGGAAGAGTCTTTATTCTTAATCTAGCGAAACCCAGATGTTTCACATGATCAATGGTGTAATCCACCTCCTTAAGCTCAGCAAATTCAGATACCATATGGCAGAATATGTCTATGTTCCAAAGGTGATGCGGGATACCTTCCAATCTAATCCAAATCCCCTCCTCTTTTAGGATATTAACCGCATTAGAGTTTGGGGTCCAAGGGATGAAGGATGCAGAGATACGTTGCAGCAAATGTCCATGCATCTTAAGAGAATCAGTTCTAGCTTTAACAGTAGGAAAAATCATGAAAAATTTACCAGGAGAGGAGGCCTGAATTTCGACCTCAGAACCATTTGTCCAATAGGTTCGGACATGGTTTTCTAATGTTTCCTTCGTAAGAGAGGGAGCGTGTGCCGTGACTATCGTGCTGCGAGATAACAACTGATAGTGGTTGCACACCGACTCAGATAGAGGTAAGACAGAAGGATTCTGTGGAGAGAGTCCATGAGAAGACATGTCTTCAGGAGTAGAGGGCACTTCCTGAAAAAATTTGCATATAACAACCGAATGAGTGGATGATCTGCATCTAAAGCAAGTACCAGCATACTTACAGGTAGATTTCGTATGACCTTTCAGACCACAATGAAAGCATCTACCACTTATTTTACAGAAACGTACCAAAGGAGGAACGAGCTTTTTCCTGGAAACCACCTTCCAGTCGTCACTCTGAGCTTCAACAGAGGGACAAGAGTTTTTCTCCGTAAGAGTGGAGGAGCCAGTTGCAGGAGGGAGGGAAAAATATTTAGCAGGGGACTCGAGTACCGCAAATCTGGTCCCAGAGCAGGCAAATCGATTGCCAGAGATGGAAGGGAGAGGGGATGGGATAGACGTGTGGCTGGAATTAATGCTATTGTCAGGAAAAAAAACCAATCGTTTGGAATTTCTTCCGCACGGGAAGAAAAAATATTGCCTACATTAATGATATTGTTGTTAAAGTAACAGCTGTCAGAGACATTACTTGTACTGTCGAAATATTTGTTACAGTGCTCATTTAAAGCCTGCAAACGACCTGCCAATCCTACCGCAGAGCCATAATCGTGGCATAATTCTGGCTTAATCTTCGAATCCATTGGGATTTGCTCAGTGGGATTACTGCAAACAGGAGTGGAGTAATTAAAATTAGCAGGCGAAAAGTCAAAAAATACAGGTGTATTATAGGACGTATAGTTCCAAATAGAAGGAAGTGGGATTTTAATGCGATTCGACTGTTTGTCAGAGCCTTGGAAATTCCACCCCCGCCATTTGCAGGGAGAGGGCCGCCGACACTCCTCCGCTGGTTTCGCCGGAGAAGAAGAAGATGGAACTATGCAGGCATAATCATCAAATAAAGATGGAACAAAGCTAACTATAGGGCTATTATATGTGCTCACAGGCAACAAGTCATCCACAGATCCATGTATTTCATCCTCGCTGCTGCCATTAAAAATGATAACTGAACTCAGATAAGCAAGAACAGAATGATTCATAAAGGATAGCTTGCTTATTTCACAGATCTTTAGAAATTTTAACCAGCAATAGGACAGATTCCATGTAAGAAACATAGTATGTATGCAAATATTAGGTAGGTTTCCAGACAGAGGCAATAATTTAGGAGAGAATCCAGTTGAGCGACGAAAATATAAGCATTTGCCTGTATTGCTCCAGGCAAGAAAAAATCCATTCGACAGCTCGTCGGAGGGACAAGGGACAGAAGAAAAGTTAAGGGCACCAGAGGAGATCTCTGATTCAACCTCACATGGGGAATAATGATCCTTCTTCCGCACGCGTACCTGCCCCTTAGATCTGCAGTGTTTTCGAGATCGATGCAGGCGACGAGGCTTTTTCAGGGGAGAAGGATCATCGGAGCAGTCCTCATCGAAGAGGCTCTCTTTGAAAGCAGCCCAGTCGAAGCGGGTTGCTTGATGGAGGAGGAAGGAGTCGGATGAGCGTCCAAGACCCTTCCGATGGTGACAACCACGGCGACGCATGGATGGTCTATTTGGGGACATTTTTCTCTAGTCTGGAATATTGTATGTTACTTTTTGATGGCTATAGTTGCATGAAATCTATTGAAGCACCATCGCAAAGACAAGGAGATCAGTTGAAGGTGGAGGTACTTGTGTTGCATTTCTAACACGTAGAAATAGCCATATGTGTTTTGGGTTTTATTCATCACCTCTCTAACCTATAGGTTACTATTATTCTCAATGTTTCTACTTTAAACCTACTTTCTTTTCTTTGTTAAACAAAATCATCTATTTTGTGGCATTTACTAGATTGATTTAACTAGAGATATATTTATTGAAATTTTATTCATGGTGCTTAGAGACTCCATCTCATTTCAACAACAAACAGAAATTCTTCATTCAAAGTTGGTTCAGATCACTAGATAAGTGGTTAAGTAATTATAATTTTTATTCCTTGAATAAATAGAGATTTTCAATTTTTGCATGAGTTCCAAGTAACACATCAAATAAAATCCATTTTGCTGTCTACCCTCTGAATCACATCCCTCTGACCCAGACACCCCGATTCACATCCCAGGTACCATTGTGAATTCTATAGATTATATGACTAGTAATGTCACTTTTGCTAATTTTGATGCTTTGCCTGCCCCCCTTCAATCTAGCAGTGATTTTTGTTTGGCTAATATGCATAAAAATGATCTAGACCCCTTGACTTGGGACTCCTATCAACACTTTCAAGAGTTTTATGGAAAGATAGGTATTTCCCTTAGAACCAATTCAGAGACACAAAATTTCTTTTCCCAAGTTAGGCTCGATCAAGGGAAATTCCCCATTTACCTGAGGGATTAGAGTTGCTCTTGTGAGAGGGACCCCTCCTCTCGTTCCTCTAATATGTGTTAATGATCATTGCAGCATGGAATATAAGAGGCTTAGGGTCTGGCTCTAAAACACGTGTTGTTCGTAATCTAGTTAGATCACAAAAATGGGACATCCTCATTATTTCTGAAACTAAGAAAGATGATTTCACCCCTGCCTCACTTAGAGCTTTAGGGGGTAAGAAAATTACTTTATGGTTATATATCGCTTCCTCTGGAGCCTCTGGAGGCATTTTGATTGGTTGGGATGGCAGGAAGTTGAGCCTTAAGAATCACCTCCCGGGCCTCTATTGTCTTTCTCTAAACTTTCTATCACTTGAGGACAACTTCGAGTGGTGGCTTACTGGGGTATATGGACCTTGTATTTCCAGACTTAAGTCTGATTTTATTGAGGAATTGCGAGGTCTCAGCCAAGTGGTTAATGAAAATTGGATCATCGGTGGAGATTTCAACTTAATTAGATTCTCCCACGAGCATTCCTCTTGTCCTAGGATTTCTACACATATGTCAAGGTTAATGACTTTATTGATGCTAAAAATCTGGTGGATCTCTCTCCCATTAACTGCTCCTATACTTGGTCTAATCTTCAGGCTGAACCTACGTTGGTCAAACTTGATCGCTTCCTTGTCTCTAATTCATGGTTGAACAAATACCCCAACTCTTTCTGCTCTGGGAAGGCCAGAGTGGTTTCTGACCATGTCCCAATCATATTGAATACTGTTAAGCAAAAATGGGGCCCGACTCCTTTTAAATTCTACAAATCATGGTTCCTTTTTGAAGGATGCCATTCTTTTATTCTGGACTACTGGCTGAAGTCGAGTGATTTATTTCATTCAGCTAATCCTCTGGCTAGGTTTACTTATAAGTTGAAATTCCTAAAGCAAAGTTTAAAAAGATGGATTGAACCGATTAGACTAGAAAGAGATCAGTTATTAAGGGACATTGAATCTCGTATACAAAGCATTGATTGCTTAGCAGAGCATTCTATCCTAAGCGAAGAAACTCGGAGAGAGAAACAAGCTCTGAGAGATAGGCACTTTGTATTTTTAAAAGAAAAAGAGCTTTTCTGGAAACAAAAATCCAGAATTCAATGGCTGAAAGAGGGAGACTCTAATTCTTCCTTCTTTCATAACGTGGTCAATTCACATAGGCGAAATAATGCTATCTTATCTCTCACTGTTGACTCCACTATGATCACATCCCCTCTAGCTATTAGAGAGGAAATCGAAAAACATTTTTATCAGCAATTTAACAGTCAACAAGAATCCAGTGCCTTCCTTAACTAGGATCTTTTGGTTCCCAATAAGATCTCTGATCCTGATTCTCTTGAAGTACCATTTTCAGAGGAAGAGGTTAAGGCAAACTTAACTAGACTCCCTGAGGATAAATGTCCTGGACCTGATGGGTTTCCTATATTCTTCTTCCAACAGTTCTGGGATCTGTTGAAAGATGATATTATGCACATTTTTCATCACATTTTCACATCTACTGACCCAGATACTCTCTCCCCCTTAAACCAGACCTTTATTGTTCTTATTCCCAAACGCTTAGGAGCTAATACAATTGCAGAATTTAGACCTATTAGTTTGGTGAATAGCATTTATAAGATTTTCACCAAAACTCTAGCCACTAGGCTATCCCCTACTCTTAACAAGACTATAGAAAACTCTCAGTGTGCCTTCCTCCCTGGTCGCTCTATCGTGTACTGTTTCCTGGTAGCCTAGGAAACTCTACACTTCATGAATTCCTCTAAGATTTCAGGCTTTATCCTAAAATTGGATTTCGAGAAGGCCTTTGATAAGGTCAATTGGGAATTCCTCCTTGATTCCCTGTAGGGATTAGGCTTTGGGGGGAAATGGGTATCTTGGGTAAAGATGTGCATCTCTTCTGCAAAATTTTCCATTCTTCTTAATGGCACATCCCACGGCTTCTTTGGAGCTACCAAAGGGCTAAGACAAGGGGACCCCATATCCCCCTTACTCTTAATTATAGCTACCCATGTCTTGAATCGTATGCTGCAGTTAGCATTAAGCCACAACCTTATTCAAGGCATCCAGTTCCCTCATGGGGGTTCTCATGTTTTAAACAGCCAATATGCGGATGACACCATTTTATTCCTAGCTGAGGGTGTTGAAAACATTGTTAATATAAAGCGCATCCTGTGCTGCTTCCAATCTTGCTCAGGCCTCAAAATTAACTTCTCCAAATCTTCTCTTACTGGATTAGGGTAGATCAAGACTCAGTTGATAATGCATGTAAACTTCTTGGCTGTAAGTTTGCAGTCTTGCCTATCACTTACCTGGGTCTACCACTTCATTATAGGAGAGCCACGTGTAGGGACTGGTCTCCTGTTCTTGAGAAATTGTCCTCCAAATTATCCCATTGGAAAGCACATTTTCTCTCTCTTGGTGGCAGATTGACACTGATTAACTCAGTTTTAACAACCATTCCCACGTATTTTATGTCTGTATTGCACATGCCTAGGCAGGTTGAGAAAGACATTGACAGGTTAGAAGTAACTTCCTTTGGAAGTCAGATCCTTCTGTCAGGAAAGGAATGCATTTAGTTAAGTGGGGCTTACTTTGTAGACCTAAACAGCAAAACGGCTGGGGGATCATTAACCTTAGAAACTTTAGTTTAGCCCTTTAATCTAAATTAGCACGGCAATTATTCTCCTATGATAGTCAAGCTATGTGGAAAGATTTAGTGAAGGTGAGATATATGCAACATTCTTGGCCTGGAGCTATCTTAAACATCTCCACTAACCATTGCTCCCCTTTATGGCTTAGCCTCAAAAGCAGTTTTGATATTGTTAATTGTTTTTCTTCCCACCACCTGTGCAATGGGAAAGACATCTTATTCTGGGAACACTTATGGTGGAATGATAAAAAAATTAAAGTATTTACTCCCCCAACTCTTCTCAATCTGTAGATGGAGGAAAGCCTCTGTTAATAAAATCTGTGACATTTGTGAAACAGATTTTAATAAGTTGATTGATCATTCCAAAGTCCAGCTTTATGAGTACAATGTCTTGCAACTTCAACTTGATATGCTGGTACACATTATCCAATCTGTTTCACTGGGGGTGGAGAGGGATCACATATCCTGGACCCTAACTTCTTCTTCTAACTACTCTGTTAAATATTGTTACAATGTTTTGAATGATAATGGATTAAGATTCAATCTCTTTGAGCAAGTATGGCTGACTTAGGCTCCGCTCAAGGTTAAATTATTTTTATGGCTTGTTATTCAAAATAAGAATCTTACTAAGGAGAACTTGGCAAAAAGAGGAAGGGTTGGCCTACCAAACTGTATCTTCTGCAACCTTAATGCTGAAACTAATAACCATTTATTTATGTTCTGTGACTATGTTTCCCAGATTTGACAGTTTTTCTTATATTCTCATTTATACCCTGGCTTTTATAACCTGCGCTACTTATTTCAGCATAAACCTGCGCTTAAATTTAATTTAAGTTATTGCAGCTGGTTTGTTTTGATTCAAGTTATTCTCTGAGTAACCTGGAAAGAAAGAAACAGCAGAATTTTTCATGGTTCTTTTAAACCTTCTTATTTTATTATTTCCGATATCATTGGACTAATGGGACAATGATTAGATTCTCTTCTACCAGGGTTTGAGAAGGAGGATCTGAGGAACTCATTAACCTCTATGAAAGCTACTTGGACTGAGAATCATACAGCTTCTTCAGATGCTCCTCCACCCTCTACTGATTCCATCTTACAACAAGGCGCTGCTCCTGAAGACATGGGGCAGTAGTGTTAATACTTTTTTTATGATAGTTGAACTTTATTTCCAGCTCCGCTGGTTGGTCTGTACTAATGGCATAAACATTGCATTGCTCTTTCTGTGTTTTATTTTGTGCACTCTGGACCCCTGATTTCCTTGGAATTTTTTTTTCTTGGGATAATTATCTAATACTACTTACCATTGCCAAAAAAACAAGCTGAAACACTTTGGTATTGCCCTTGTATCATAGTACAAATAACGAACAAGAGCACACATATCCATTACAATATCTTCTTACTTTTCCTATGATGATAAAAAAAAATGTTGGACTAACTGAACTTGTCATTAGTTAATCATAGGAAAACCAACGTCTATGAAGTTTTAATTTACTTCAATTGAAATGTGAAATTCTTAGGATATAAAAAGAACAAAATGAAGTTTTGCACTAATAGGTTATACAAAAAGGATCAACCACCATCAGATTACTGTCATATGGTTGTAATGTGTGTAAAACAAAGAAAAGAAAAAAAGAATCACTTTAGCTGTCCAAGAAGAATTAAAAGGTCTACAATTGATGTATAATTATGTTGATTGTGTATTCATGTACAATCTCATTGGACTGATTTAAGAAGCCCAACAGTGAAGACGGTGAAAAGAATCTCTTCTAACTCCTAGATCATGCAAGCTAATATACAAAATTGATTAACTTAATAATGATAAATGATGAATAATACAAAACTTAGAGATTTCAAATAAAAATGGAAAAAGTTATCAACTTAAACGTGAGCTAGGTTTTGGTAGAAGATGCAAGATCGAAAATACTCTAACAAATCGAGCCATACTCTCGTCCTTTAAACAAGATGTCCCATTAGCTGACTAGAGATCCAAATCATATCAACTTAGGTTTCGTTTGGAACCCTTTTTTCTAGAAAAATATCTTTTTTCCAAAAGTTACAATTCCAAATTGATGTTTTATTTAGATTTTTTTTAAACTATTATTAACTTTGCTATGATTTGAATTAAAAGAACTATTGCTAGAAAAATTCTACTATTTAACTTTTGAAAAGAAAAGCTCACTTTTGATTAAGAATTATAATTTCGAAAGTAATTCCAAACATGACCTAAAACTGAAATTTTACTAGACGACTCACAGCCGTGTGTGTGTGTGTGTCCTCCACCCGCTACTGCACTAAATAAATATACCACCACCAAATGGTTAGTTTAAAGTTGGTTGACTACTTTTATTCTAATTAAATGACATAATAACAAAGACAATGTGACAAAGACCGATCACAATTCACACCTGTTCCTCAGACTAAAGAAAGTAAAGGAAAAAAAAACTGCTAGGACTCATAAAGAAACATTGTCTAAATTTCAGAAAGACTAAGCAGTCATTTATTCGTTGGAGCCAGTGGCTATGACAATGCTTTCTAGTACTGCTATTGTGCTAATAGGCTCAAAGGAAGAGGCGCAAGAAGGACAGAACGGTCCATGGATGGCCCGATCCATCTCAAAAAGGCTCTAGACTGACTTGGCCAGCCTTTCCTAGCTAGGACGGGTTGGGCTCAGGTTTGGGCATACAAGACCCTGACCTGACCCGCTCAGGTACAACCTACAATGGTTGAATTTTCCTGCAGTTGCATTTTCTAGTCGTTGGAAATAATAATATTTGTGTTAATTTTTTTAACTTTTTAAAATTTTCTAATTCTCTTTCTTTCTTCTTTTCCTATAAATATTCCTCATTTCATTTTATTTCTTCACAACTTCTCAACTCTTCTCTACTCTCCGGGTTCTCAACTCTTCTTTATTCTCTCTACACATTACTAGAACCACACTTTCACTATTTTCTAGTCATTGGCAATAATTATATTTTTGTTAATTTTTTTAGCTTTTTGAACTTCTCTAATTCTCTTCCTTTCTTCTTTTCCTATAAATATTCCTCATTTCATCTCATTTCTTCACAACTTCTCAGCTCTTCTCTCCTCTTTATATTCTCAACTCTTCTTTTCTCTTTCTACACATTACTGGTGCTACACTTTTACTCCAACATTCACAATTCTAATCAACCACTCCTACACTCGGCTTCCACTACTTCACTATTCCATTTCCAATGAACCATTATTTTGCCCCCACTACTATAGATTTATCTACTTCTAATCCCTCTAATTTCTCAACATTTTTATCCTCTAGTTTTTTATTATTTTATTTTATTTTTTTGATTGTTTTAATTAGATACAATGACTAGTTCATTAAACAAAAATATTCCAATCCAAGATTTCTTAGAAAATGTAGGTTCACAAACTTAATCTACAGTCACTCAAAAAGTTAAAAGAAGAATAGTTCTTTGTTGAAAAGATTTAACTCTAAACTTAATCGATTATTTAGTATATTTTTATAATTATTGTGGTAAAAACCTTAGTTGTAAAAAAGCGGGAGTTTGCTTTTGTATTAAATATACAATTAAATATATTTGTAGTGCTTTACCATAGTTGCATTATCATGGTGATATGCTTTATCTATCATATCAAAAATTCTAATATGAACAAGCTAATCAAAGCCACTTGATATTGCAATGAACCTTCACCAATAAAACTATACAAGTAACCATATATTTTTGAATATTCTACAATGACTTTGAACATAAATAAAAAATATATACAATCTTAGGCCAAGACTATTAGAATGTTAATAGTAAGAGGATAGGGAATTAAGTGAGGTCCAACAACATAAAAGACATTCACAACCCACAAGATCAAGGAAAATTCTTACATAAGATGATAAGAACAACATAAAATACATAATTTTTTCTTAATTTAGCATGTAGACAGTAGATAGATTTACCACAGAGCAACATGTACTAATGGAAATATGTTATATAAATGTTCCCATGCATGCAATTTACTTAACTAACAAGTTAAAGTATTGGTAACCTTATCAAGGAAAGAAACTACCTTTTTTCTAACACGTCCATTGAAAACTTAGTCATCAACACAGTTAGTATTTTCATTGTCATCAAGGATATCCACAAGATCATTATACTCAATCTCCTCTTTTGTAACTAACTTTGCACTGTTCACATGGTGAAATGGCACATAAGACTGGTAGAAATAAGAGTCAATCAATCGATTTCTATTTCAGATAAGAAAGCCAATATCTTTATGCAAACACCCTTCAAAAAAATCATGTTAATACTTTGTTACATACTTACATGTCTCTTATTCCAAGTTGTTGTTTAATGCATACAAACACTAGCTAAGAGTACTATGCTACTCAAGTGCAGGTCTAAGGATCAGGCTAGTAGGGGTACAATTACTATCACTTTTCTAGTTCTAAGATTTGAGTTCATATATATGAATACAATTACAGGTACACAAATATGATATTTACTAGATGATACATTAGCAAATCATACATTTGCGTAGTAATGTAACACTGCAAAAATTTATAACTTCCTTTTTAAAAATTATTCAGATTCATACATCTTAAAACAAAAGATTAATGTCCAAATTCATACGTGCAAGTTTGTAAAAGATAACACATCCATCATGTTTCTGTCCAACTCTCTGGATATAAATGCTCGAGTAGCTACATGTCTTCAATTTTGCATCGTAAAAGTTGTCAAGCTTGTCCAACCACTGAAAAATGCAAGATAGTTTGGCAAATACAAACAACTAATGACATCATAATAGAAGTACAATATGATAAGTTTTAGATGTAATTCACTTCATAAAAAACCACTATAGTGAGTGTTGAGAAGAGGAATATACACTTGGATTAAACATATGAGTTGTAATGTGGAATATTGTTTGAAAAATGTGTAAAGATACGTAGAATCACACAAACCAACAACAAATCTCGTGGAAGAAGAAAATAAGGTAAAAGAAAAAAGAGAAAGAAGAAACATATCAAGAAAACACAAAGATTAACGTGATTCAGTTGAAATATATGTCTATGGACGAAGAAGAGATCAAATCTATTAGATTTTGAAAGTACAATGGTGAAGGAGAAGCTTAGGAAAATTGTAGCCACCATCCTCTAAGTTTACAAGTCAAAAAATTAAGTAACAAAATCCTAAAAGACGAATTATATCTTTATAGTCTGCGGCGGCAGACATCTATTAAATCTCTGATTCAAATTTGGGAAGCTACAAGAGAAGTAGCGGACGTCAGTTTTTCTTTTAATCTTCGACAGTGCTTTAGAGGATAGTCCACAATAGACGACCGTTTTTCTCTTGGTTTTCGACAATGCCTCAGTAGATGTTTAGAGTGAACACTCGTTTCTCTACTGGTTGTTGCAGCAAGCTAGCAGACATCTATCAGGCTGTTTTTAGTCCATTTAATGTACAAAACTTAACAAATCTCCACCTTGACTTGAATTCTCTCATACGTGTAGTACTCCTCCTCTTTGTCAAGGTCTATTGCTTTAAAGCTTACACAATCCAACCAAGACAAAATAGAACTCGAACTGGTTAGTGGAAAAGGCTTGGTCATCATGTCGGTTGGATTGTTTGTAGTATCAATCTTCATTACTTGGATCTCACCATCAACAATGACTTTATGTATGAAATGGTATTTGACATCAATGTGCTTTGTTCTCTTATGAAACATCTGATCCTTTGACAAATGAATAGTACTTTGACTGTTACAATGCACAACAAAATCATCTTGTTTTTGTCCGAGCTCAATAAATAGACCCTTTAACTATATGGCTTCTTTGATTGCCTTTATTAAAGCCATTTATTCAATTTCTGTGGTTGACAATGCCACTATAGCTTGCAAAGTTAACTTCTAACTGACTGCACAACCTCCAATGAAGAATAAGTATTTTGTAAGAGAAAGAGATCTTCTTTTGTCACGATCACTTGCAAAATCTAAGTCAACAAATCTAACTAATTCTCCCTTATTCCTTCCAAATTCTAGACAAACATCTACAATATCTTTGAAGCATCTAAGAATTCACTTTATTGCTTGCTAATGCTCCTTTTCTGAATTTGCCATATATCTACTAATAAAACTAACAGTTTATGCAATATTTGGATGAGTGCAAATCATAGCATACATAATGCTCCCAACTACATTGGAATAAGAAACATAAGACATGTACGCCTTTTCATCTTTTGTAAGTGGTCGGAGGTGTCCATCTAACCTGAGGTGGTGTCAGACCCTGTGAACGAATGAACTCAAGCAACTCAGCATTCGTATATCCACTAGGATCAATCTCTCGATCCTCCGATGAACCACGTCCACCAGAACCACTAGATCGT
>JAMKQA010020391.1:0-13072 GCA_024699735.1 Posidonia australis | reverse complement strand
CATTTTAGATTGCATTTAGGCATATAGAAAGCAAGGATGAAAACTCGCTCAAGATATTAGATCTTTGATCTTATTATGCAATATTATTGCATCAACACTTGACCCGGCAGACGAGCGATATTTCTGAGCATTAGGACACACCCCTACACATCATGCACCCGTACTTTAGACACCACACTCATTAGCATGGCATGACATATCGCCCTCGGGCGTACAGCAAAGGTTGCAAAGCCAACATTCCATAAGCAAGAGAGAAACCAATAGAAGACTGATTTATCGGGCGTACGAGGGTGCCTAACACCTTCCTCGTACGTAATAGGAATCCTTACCCACATTTCTGGTTTACGAAGACTTTTCTTTTATTGTTTTACATGATCTTCATGTTATATGGTTTTCCTTGTCTTCCATTTTAATAGATTAGGTGACGACTCCTGTATTTTTGCATTATTTTATTTTTACCGTGGCTTTGTCGACTTTGGCACACATATATATTTGTTGCCACCCCCTTCGATGGCATGGTTACACTTGTCATTCTTATTTGTTATTGTCATGACGATTTCCAGTTGTTATTTGTTGGTATTTGTTGGTATCTTATTATTTGTTGTTAGTTATGCATTGCAGTGAAAGCATACACATTTTAATAATTTAAAAACAAAATAAGCACTACTTATTAGTCAATTGTTGTTGATCTCAATCGCTATTATTTGCTATGAACAATTTTATTCTTATTCATTTGAAAGGCTTATTCGATTCTCTTTACTTGTTGAATCAAAGGGATGGAGGATCTTAAATTCGATGGTTTGTTTGAAAATAATATTCACCCATTATTGTTGGGTGAAGACAAGAAAGAACTAGAAGAAAATGTGTTCGAATTTAGGAGATTACGTAAACGTAGAAGAATATTTGTTAATAAAGTCAAGGAAAATATGCTCTTTAAGTTGATGCTTGAATGAATACAATATTATTGGGAGCGACATTGCTTCGAAAATCTGATGCACACTACTCCCTTCTCTGAATACCAAATAGTGCACAACATGTTTAATTCTCATTACAATAATTGTTTTGACAATTATCATTTGATGTTTGATATAGGATGGTTTATTTTTTTAAGAAAATCTTACTTGCGTAAATGACTATTTGAAAGTTGGTAGACGTTGTAAATGACTGAATTACATCTACACAATTAATTTGTACCATTTCTAATAAAAATATCAATGTCGAACTTAATTTGCATAGCTCAAGTGGCAAGTTTCATATGGAGATATACTTCATTGAAATAGGATGAGATTGTCTGGTTCTTTATTTGATATTAAAGAATATAGATTTTAGTTCTAAGAACAAATGATTCTCCTTCTCCATTCTCAACATCCTAGACAACAAGTCGCCTAATTTTTTTATTGTAAATTCCAATGTCTACACACAAGCATCTTTAATTGTTCATCTAATGTGAGTGCATAAAACCCTTCATCCTCCTTTTTACACGAAGCATTTCAAAGGAATTAGCATTTACCAATGGTTAAATTTAGTAGAAATTTTCTTTATATTTCTCTCGTTAAATTAGTAAAATTTTGAAAAACCCATAATTGGGTTTAACGGGTTTTCGTGCTCCGAATACCCGGATGTAACTGCGCGGGTGTAAACCCTGCAGGCGGCCAAAACCCGAACCCTTTTCTCTCGACCGTTCGATCCAGTCGTCGCACTCCGCCGGCTCTGCACGCCTCGCCGGCGACGAATCCGGCCGTCATCTACCTTCCCATCTCCCCCTGGATCCGTTGCCATGGTTGATCCCGATTGCTTCTTCATCTACTTCCGTCCCCCATCTTTTTGCGCTTGATCTCTGATTTGTGTCTTTTGCAGCCGCAAGGTGACTACATAGAGCTCCACAGGAAGCGGCATGGTTACCGCCATGACCACTTCGAGAGGAAGAGGAAGAAGGAGGCCCGGGAGGTGCACAAGAGATCCACTTATGCCCAAAAGGTCCCAACTTTGTGTTTTTTACCGTGACAAGAGATTTCGTTTCAGACATTGGTTTCAATTTCTTTTGTAGTTTTTGGTCTGATGGGGGATTTTTTGCGTGTCACTTGTTTGATATGTTGACAGGCTCTTGGTATCAAGGGTAAGATGTTCGCTAAGAAACGGTATGCGGAGAAGGCGTTGATGAAGAAAACGTAAGCTTTTGTTGCGTTTCCCTTATTGTATCTACTTAAACTTTGGCGCGCTCTATTCTGTAGTTTTACTCTATTAGTCGATATAGAATTAAATTGCATCAAAATTATGTAAACAAATGAAGATAAGTTTGTTCTCTTTAATTATTCATGCACATGAGATTATGATTACCCAACAGACCAACTGAGCCAAACCAAACATGCCCGACAAATCTCAGCTTCATTTGTGGAACGGAGTCGCTAGTTGGGTTTAAGTTTGGCTCTAAGAAATTCAGTATTTCATCAGCCTATAGTCACATTGAAAATTGGCTGCGTCCATGAAACAACTGAACTGAGATATTCTCGGCTGTCCTTGCAATTTCCTGGTTAGACAATGCAACACAGATATACGAGATGATTCAAATTGTTGCTTCTTCACTCTTGAAATCTCATCAGCTTAAAAGACATTTGAATTTGTAATTGCATCATGGAACATGGTTTACAATTGGTTAGATATGCAACAACCTACATAACTACATGTATATCAATTCCACGGAGGACCTTCGAGTATCAGTTTTTCTTTTACCATTACAGGCTTCTTATGCATGATGAATCTTCAACTCGACGCAAGGTGGATGATAAGGTTCATGATGGAGCTATTCCTGCATATCTGCTGGATCGTGACGAAACAACTCGTGCAAAGGTAAGAATCTCTAGTGGATTCTTTCTCTGTATGTCTTAGTGTTCCAAATCCTTCAGCGATCCAGTGTTGATCGACACAATCACTTTGAGATCTTGTTTGTGAATCCATAAATCTTGTCAATGTTGCACCCTTTCTTTGTTGAAATATTCAATTTTTGTTTTTACTTGTGCAGGTTCTTAGTAACACAATCAAGCAAAAAAGAAAGGAAAAGGCCGGTAAATGGGAGGTTCCCCTGCCTAAGGTAAGGTCTCATTGGCTATTTAGTCTCATTATCTATTTTCATCAGACACAATTTTGCATTTATAGTGTTTTAGCTTTGAGCTTGACAACTCCTAACAGTATTCATGTTGCCATAATTTTCTATTATATTCCCTTCAATCTTAGTCATGCATTTTATGGATGCTTTGCAATTTTTCTAATGAATGTTGTCTTTGCAGGTGAGACCTGTTGCTGAAGATGAGATGTTCCGTGTTGTTCGATCTGGCAAACGAAAAAGTAAGTACCTTGCATTTTCACTTGGACATATAATCCACCAACCTTACCTTTTCTTAACTTTTGGATTTGATAGGAACTTGATAGGCTTTACATGGGGTGGGGCAGAATGCACTAATTTAGATGAAACTTTTATTCCACATGGATGCTGTATGCATGAAGCTGGACAATTTTAAGAAAGTTACAGGCTGTGCAAGCCCTATAAACCACAACCATATTATATTGTCCCTCAAAACGTGGTTAGTTCTGGAAGGACATTAGGTTTCAATCAATTGGTTGGAATGCAAACTTGATGCGTCAAATTTAAAAAGAAAGGGATTTAGTAGGCCCGTTAACAAGTCCTCACTCAAAGATGAGTGTGAACAAGCTATTGAATATTTTCCTAAAAAAAGCAAGCTATTGAATTTTCTTATTTTTTTTATTATCAAAATACATTTGAGAAATAAAACTATAATTATAAATAATAATTTTTGCAGTCACAGTAAATCTTTCATATTTTATTCCAAAGATTAAAAAATCTAGCACCAATATGTACAAGTGTTTACTAGAGATAAAAAATTGCATTTTTCATGCATTTAGGACTAGGTCAACTACAACCCACCAACCCCGCTTGAACAAAAATCGGGTTGGCTCGACGTTCCTAGGCTAGCCCAAACAGGAGAGGGCTAAGGGCCAAGTTAGGGTCGGGCTTTTTCTCTTGTGGCCACGGCCTAGTTCGGCCTGGTTTGGGCCTGAACATGGCTCTTGCCTAAGCTCGAACCTGACACAAATACTGCTCAACACAAGCCTATCTTTATGACTCAGTTTAGGTCTGGCCCAATTTAGGCTCGAAATAAGTCCTAAGTAAGTTTATATAGATTTAAATATAAATATTAATTTTTAAGTTACAATAATTATGTTATAATATATTTTATGTTTATAAACATGAGAAAGTTAAAAAATAGGTATCCATATTAAAGAAATGATCGTCTTCTTTTATGGATAGTGCACATTGTCCAAAAATAGACATCCGTAAAAGTAGATGTCCATTTTTTAAACAATGCATTCTTTCTAAAAAAGGGATGTCCACTATAAAAGTGGGCGTACGTTTTTGTGGACAGTGCATTTTATCCAATAAAATCACTTCATAAAAGTGGATGCCCATTTTTGTTAGTGGATATCCATTTTTGTTAATGGGCATCTTTTTTTATTTTTTTTATAATTTTTTTAAATATTAATAAATTAATTAGGATTGGCTTGAAATCAGGCCTGTTTAAGCCTAAATAAATAGGACCGTGTTAGGGTTGAAGGATTTCTAATTCCAGCCTAGAATGATTTAGGGTTGGGTCAGAATAGTGATGGGTCTATAAAATTTCGGGTCAGACCAGTTTGGCCCGATTTTCAAGTCTACACATGGGTTAGTTTGCTCATGTTTTTGCTGGCAACGTTGTCACTTTGTCATCATACAAGAAACGAAGTCTCACAAGCCCTTTTTTTTTTTTCTAAAAAAAACTTGCTATCAAAAACATACAATTTTGACCTTGCAGATTATATGGGTAGCTAAGAATTTCTTGGGATGCTTACCTAACCATTTATTCCTCTTATACCTAATCCAGCCAAACAATGGAAGAGGATGGTTACCAAGGTCACATTTGTGGGCCCTGGGTTCACAAGAAAGCCACCGAAGTATGAGCGCTTTATTCGCCCTATGGGATTGCGATTTACCAAAGCTCATGTTACACACCCTGAGTTAAAGTGCACATTTAACCTTGAAATAATTGGAATAAAGAAGAATCCAAATGGTTCAATGTACACTTCTCTGGGTGTTGTCACCAAGGGAACCATTATTGAGGTACTGATTATTACTGCAGTCTATTTGTAGTGTTACTACCGAGTTATTTTTCTTTATATTTGACTGTGTTTCAATTAAAACTTCAGGTTAATGTTAGTGAACTTGGATTAGTTACCCCTGCCGGGAAAGTTGTATGGGGTAAGAATCTTTTACCTGATTTGTGCAAGAAATGCTCCGTAGTGATAATCACTATCTTATTTTAAATTTTCTTTATGGATGCAGGAAAATATGCCCAAGTTACAAATAATCCTGAGAATGATGGTTGTATAAACGCAGTTCTACTTGTCTGAGACTCTTGGCAATCGGTGTCCTTTCCCTTGGGATTTGTACTAGGTTTTGATTCAGCTCGTGGTTATGTTTACAAGGTGTACTCTTTCTTCTTCTTTTCCTGTTGGTGTAGAAACAGGCACCTGGTTTTTACATCATCCAAGAATTTTCATTTGTGCCAGCATTATTCTTTATGCTAAAATTAGTAAAATCGCTTATGTTGATCTTCTTCTTGATCAAGATTGTGGAGTTGGGTTTTCAGATGCTGAAACGACGAACTTGGAGATCAACGTAATTTTTCTCCTATGTGGCTCCAGGGGAAAAAAAATTTGTTCTTTATCCTATGCGTTTTGCGCTTTCCGTTTTGGTTATTTTAAATGTTTGAACAAATATCTGGCAGGGGGTTGGGTAGCACACTTACACGTGCTTTGACCGTCTGCAATTTGACAAGTATCAAACTCTCCATATGTCGACATGGCATGAGGTTTGCACCTTAATGACTGTAATAATTGGGTGAATTTATCAAACAAGGGTACTGGCTTACAGGTAGGGATGCAAGGGCAAAGTAAGCTACTCCAATGGGACATCAATTGAAAAAGAAACGGATGGTAACAACGAAACCACATTAGGACAATGAAATGGTATGACCGTAGAAAATGTTGGCAAACGACTCGGTATCAAAACCCGCGAAAGGCCTCCCCTCCCAACCTGCAAGAGACTGTGCCTGAAGGGGAAGGACGCCATGACCAACCGCTGGAGGGGCCTTGGAGTTTTGCAAGTCGTAGCACGTCACCCCTGACACTCAGGATGCTCCGCCATGGCAGGGAAGAGGTTGGACGTTGTGGAACAAATCCAAACGATCCATTGCAACAATATTTTGCTATAACCAATCGCACATTCACACCCAAGTAGACATAGTGGAGGAGAGTATTTGCCAACAGTGTTTCATGAGTAAGGATTTATTCATGTTGATCATGTCATGGAAGCCAAGGGTCCCCCTTCTCTTGTCATGCTTCATCGAGCTCCAAAATTTAAGAACCAAGTTTCCGCTGGTTAATATCGGGTTGGAGATGATTCTATGATATATGAACATTAAACTTAATCAAATTAGTAATAAGTAGAAGAGTGTGATCTTTACATAGTTACAAGTTTAATTTTCATAATTTTCAATGTGGAACTTTCAACAATCATTTGCAAATGTCTCTTTTAGATCTTACAAGTATCTCTTTTTGATATAACTTTTGATCAAAATGCCATGTTAAAATATAGATATTCAACTCAAAATCATTTGATTATATCAAAAAAAACCTCAAAAGTAATTGAGAATGAATGGAATTGTTCGCCTATTTATAACTGTAAGTCTAATCCTTACAATTTACTATTCCAACGAATTTCGGAATAATTACCTTTCATATCCACTGCAGTGATAACAAGTTCAGCAATAATTGCCTTTCATATCCACCGCAGTGATAACAAGTTCAGCAGTATTCTTCACATTTCTCAATTCTCTGAAGCCATACTCGTCATTTTTAAAATTAATTTGTACCATATGACAGTATTCAGCTTCATCTTGGATATGTTGAAAAATGCTGCAGTTTCATGATAAATTTCAAGTTCAGATACTACAGGGGTTCATATCATAAGCTAGTTACGAACAAAATAGATGTTGAAACACAACATAATAATTAGGAAAACAACTACCAACCTTAGTAATTCTGAAATTCTAATACACAAGATAGTATCTTTTTGGTAATGGTAAGTAATATTAGATATTTATCCTAAAGAAAAATCCAAGGAAATCAAGAGTCCAGAGTTCACACAAAAAATCACAGAAAGAGAATAAGACAATGTTCTTGCCATTAGTTACAGACCAACACCAGCAAAGCTGGAATTCAAGTTCAATTAACAGAATAAGACTAATAGGGATGTTGTCCCATGTCATCAGCAGGAGCAGATTGTTGTAGGTTGGTGTCAGTAGAAGGGTGAGAAGCATCTAAAGAAGCAGATCGGATCGCAGTCGAAGTAACTTTCATAGAGGATAATAAATTCTTCAGATCCTCCTTCTCAAACCCTGGTGAAAGAGAATCTAACCATTGACTCATTAGTCCAATGATATCCAAAATAATAAGATAAGTAGGTTTAAAAGAACCACGAAAAATTCTATTGTTTCTTTCTTTCTAGGTTACCCAGAGAATAACTTGGATCAAGACATACCAACCACAATTATTTAAATTAAACTTGCGCAGGTTTTTGCTGAAATAAGTAACTCATATTATAAAAGCCAGGATATAAATCTGAATACAAGAAGAACTGCCATATCTGAGAAACATATTTACAGAACATAAATAAATGATTATTAGATTCAACATTTAGATTGCAAAAAATGCAATTAGAAGAGCTGAACCAACCTCTTTTGGCCAAGTTCTCTTTAGTGAGATTCTTATTATGAAGTACAAGCCAAGAAAACAGCTTAACCTTAAGCGGAACCTAAGTCTACCATACCTGCTCAAAGAGGTTGAATCTTAAACCATCATCATTCAGAATATTGTAGCAAGACTTAACAGAGTATTTAGAGGAAGAGGTAAGGGTCCAGGAGATGTCGTCCCTCTCCGCCCCCAATGGAGCAGAGTGGATAATATGTACCAGTATATCCAGTTGAGGTTGCAAGATATTGCACTCATTTAGCTGGACTTTAGAAAGATCAATCAGCTTATTAAAGTCAGTCCTAGAAATCTCACAGATTTTTTTAACGGAGGTTTTTCTCCATCTACAAATAGAAAAGAGTTGAGGGAGCAGATGGTTTAATTTTTTTCCATTCCACCATATATGCTCCCAGAATAAAGTATCTTCCCCATTACCCAAGTAGTGAAAAGAAAACCAGTTAACTGTATTAAAACTGCTTCTAAGGCAAAGCCATAAAGGGGAACAATAGTTAGTGGAAGTATTTAAAATAGCCTCAGGCCAAGAATAATGCAAATATCTGACTTTCACTAAGTCATTCCACATGGCATGATTATCATAAGAGAATAATTGTCAAACTAGTTTAGATTTAAGGGCTAAATAAAAGTTTCTAAGGTTAATAATCTCCCAGCCGTTTTGCTGCTTATGTCTGCAAATTACGCCCCACTTAACTAAATGCATCCCTTTCCTGATAAAAGGATCTGATTTCCAAAGGAAGTTACTCCTGATCCTATCAATTTCTTTCTCAACTTGCCTAGGCATATGTAATACAGACATAAAGTACGTAGGGATGGCTGACAAGACTGAGTTAATCAGTGTCAGCCTGCCACTATGAGAAAGAAAATGAGCTTTCCAGTGGGATAACTTAGAAGACAATTTCTCAACAACAGGGTGCCAGTCCCTACACGTGGCTTTCCTGTAATGAAGGGGTAAACCCAAGTATGAGAAAGGCAAGTCTGTTGACTTACAACCAAGAAGTTTGCAAGCATTATCAATAGAGTCTTGATCTACCCCGATCCCAGTTAGGGAGGATTTAGAAAAGTTAATTTTGAGCCTTGAACAGGATTGGAAGCAGTACAGAATGGCTTTATATTCACAATATTTTCAGCACCATCAGCTAGGAATAAAATAGTATCGTCCGCATATTGGATGTTTAATACATGAGAACCCCCATGCGGGAATTGAATGCCTTGAATAAGTTTGTGGCTTAATGCAAGCTGTAACATACGGTTCAAGGCATGAGTAACAATGATGAAGAGTAAGGGAGATATAGGGTCCCCCTGTCTCAGCCCATTGGCAGCTCCGAAGAAACCATGGGAAGTGTCATTCAGTAGTATGGAAAATTTTGCAGAGGAGATACACATCCTAATCCAAGAAATCCATTTCCCCCCAAAGCCTAACCCCTGCAGGGAATCAAGGAGGAATCCCCAGTTAACCTTGTCAAAGGATTTCTCGAAATCCAACTTCAGAATGAATCCTGAAGCATTGGAAGACTTCATGAAGTAGAGAGTTTCCTGGGCTACCAGGAAACAGTCTCCAATTGACCGACCAGAAAGGAAGGCACACTGAGATTTGTCAATGACCTTGTTGAGAATGGGGGAAAGCTTGAAAGCCAGTGTTTTAGTGAAAATCTTATAAATACTATTCACTAAACTAATAGGTCTAAATTCAGTAATTGTGTTAGCTCCTACGCATTTGGGAATCAGGACAATGAAGGTCTGATTTAAGGGAGAGAGAGTATCTGGATCATTAGCTGAGGATATGTGATGAAAAATTTGCATTATGTCTTCTTTCAGCATGTCCCAGAACAGTTGGAAGAAGAACATAGGGAATCCATCAGGACCAAGGCTTTTGTCTCCGGGAAGCCTGGTTAGATTAGTCTTAATCTCTTCCTCTGAGAATGGTGCTTCAAGAGATTCTGGGTTGGAGATTTTATTAGGAGTCAGGCGGTCCCAGTCAAGGACGGCAGTAGGTCCTTGGTTACTATTGAACTGTAAATAGAAGTGTTTTTCAATTTCCTCTCTAATAACCAAAGGGGATGTAATCATAATGGAATTGACACTAAGAGAGAAGATAGTATTGTTCTGTCTATGCGAATTGACAACATTATGAAAGAAGGCAGAATTAGAGTCTTCCTCTTTCAGCCATTGGATTCTGGATTTTTGTTTCCAAAAAATCTCTTTTTCTCTCAAAAATTCAAAGTGCTTGTCCCGCAGAGCTTGTTTCTCTCTCAGAGTCTCTTTGTTTAGGATAGTATACTCTGCTAAGCAATCTATGGCCTGTATACGTAATTCAATGTCACTTAATAACTGGTCTCTCTTTAGTCTAATCGGGCCAATCCAACTTTTTAAACTTTGCTTTAAGTGTTTCAATCTATAAGTGAGTCTAGCCAGTGGATTAAATGTATAAAAAAGATCCCTCGATTTCAACCAGCAATCCTGAATAAACAGATGACATCCTTCAAAAAGGAGCCAGGATTTATAGAACTTGAATGGGGTCGGGCCCCAATTCTGTTTTACAGTATTCAAAATGATTGGGACATGGTCAAAAACAACTCTGGCCTTCCCAGAGCAGAAAGAATTGGGATGTTTAACCAGCCAGGAGGTGGAGGCAAGGAAGCGGTCAAGTTTGACCATCGTAGGGGCAGCCTGGAAGTTAGTCCAAGTGTAGGAGTAATTGATGGGAGAAAGGTCTACCAAATTTTTACTATCGATAAAGTCATTGAATCTTGACATAAGTGTAAAAACCCTAGGACGAGAGGAGTGCTCATGAGAGTATCTGATCAAATTAAAGTCTCCGCCTATGACCCAGTTTTCATTAACCACTTGGCTAAGTCCACGCAATTCCTCAATAAAATCAAACTTAAAACTGGGAACGCAAGCGCCATAGACCCTAGTGAGCCACCACTCGAAATTGTCCTCGAGTGACAGAAAAAGTAAGGAAAGGCAGTAAAGGTAGTATAGGTGTGAATTAAGACTCAACTTTTTGTCGTCCCAACCAATCAAAATACCACCAGAGGCACCAGAAGAAGCAAGGAATGACCATGAAGTAATTTTCTTTCCGCCTAAAGCTCTAAGCAAGGCAGGAGAGTATTCATCTTTCTTAGTCTCAGTGATAATGAGGATATCGCATTTCTGCAATCTAACTAGATTGCGAGCAGCACGAGATTTGGAGCAAGACCCTAAACCTCTAATATTCCATGCTGCAATAATCATTAACACGTATTAGAAGACCGAGAGGGAGGGTCCCTCTCGCTGGAGTAACCTTGATCCCTCAGGGAAATGGGTAATTTCCCTTGGTCGAGCCTAACAATGGAAAAGAAGTTATGTACCTCTGTATTGGTACTAAGCGAAATACCAATTTTCCAACAAAACTCTTTAAAGTGCTGGTATGAGTCCCAAGTCAAGGGGTCTAAGTCCTTATCATACATATTAGTCAAACATAAATCATTGCCAGAGTGAATGGGAGGCAAAGCATCAAGATTAACTGGACTAATATTACGGGGAATATAATCAAAGGAATTCACAATGATACCTGGGGCATGGATCGGGGTGTCAGGATGAGCGGGGAGCGGTCGTTAGATTTCTCCGTCGAGACTTCCTTCTCCATACAATCATACAAGGCCAGTAGCTTCTTAAACTTTCCCACAGAAAGATTCCTGGAGCGAATTTCTGCCTGAACGAAGTTGGATTCATCAAAGGTTGCATCAGTGTCACAACCCTAGGAGCAGTCCAGTTTGGAAGATAGGGAGAAAGAAGCTTTATACCATCCTTCCAAGACAGGAGGTGGGAGAAGTTTTATTCCAACCTTTAGAAGTAGAAGGAGAAGGGGAGGCTTTATACCAACCTTCAGAGACAGATGGGGTGGGGAGAATACCCGCAGAAGCAGGTAGAGGGTCACTTGTATGTGGAAGAGAAGAGGACCTAGTCCAGACATTTATCCTTGGTCTAGAAGATTTCCCAGACCTGTTCCCACGCCAACCCTTGGCAGCTTTGAAGGATTTTCTATTAGGAGGGGGAGCTCTCTGATGAGTGACAGGAGAAGGTCGAGAGGGCCAGGCTGCAGGAGTATGTTGGGAGAGGGGAGGGGCCACAGATGTCCCAAGTAGGTCTGAACTTAATAGGATAAACTATACGACCGAACGCATAGAAACGAGTATCGGGTAAATCTTTCCCGTGGTGCAACAAAATCTGGCAACGAGCAAAACTTTGTTGTTTTGCTCGTTCAACAAAGAGATCCACTTCCAGGAGGTCAGCGAAGTCAGCTACCATGCATCTAAAAACATCCATATTCCAGAGGTGATGTGGAATACCTTCTAATCTCACCCAAACTCCCTCCTCTCTAAGGTTGAAGACTGCGTTAGACTGTGGGGTCCAATGGGTGAAAGAACAGAGAGAGTTTGTAAGGAGGAACCATAAAGGTTCAGGGTGTCAATCTTTATCTTGGGGGAGGGGAATCGGAGAAGAAATTTACCAAGGGCCGAGTCCTTGACTTCAACCCCAGAAGCTAAGGGCCAGTGGGTAGCTATGTGGTGCTCGAGCAACTCCTTGGTCAACTGAGTAGATTGAGAAGATACAAGACGCAGCAGGAAAGGGAGAGGAAAAGATCACAGGTAGCCTCGGAAGGAGGAATGATGGTAGGGAAGTGAGGGGAAAGTCCCGCCATGCTTGGGGAAGGAGGAGCAGCCGGTTTGCCTTCCTGGAAAAATTTACATATAGCCACAGAATGAGTAGGAGAAAGACAGTGGAATCATAGACCCGAGTATTTACAATTGCTCTTGATGTGGCCTAGGAGGCCACAGCCAAAGCAACGGCCAGAGGCACGACAAAAGGTTACCAGGGGTAGGGCTTCCGACGCTTCACCGTAGTCCACTCCGCAGGCGCAGCAAAGGGGAGAGGCTCTTTGCTCCTCTAATCAGGGGTAGAGAATGCGAGAGGAGCAAAACGAGAGCCAAAAGATGTGGAAATGTTAGAAGGATCCAGAGTATCAAAGGAAATCCCGGCGCCAGAAGATCGTGCAGATGTGAGACCAGAACCGTCACTGGAAAAGGAGGGCGAGGAATGTAGGATCGGATAGCTCCTCTAGAGGGGGGTGAATAGAGAATTAACACTTTTTAATTTACTTAGATCGGTTTTTACAGATTAATGAAAAATAGCATACAAGGAGATTATTTAA
>JAMKQA010020389.1:0-15231 GCA_024699735.1 Posidonia australis | reverse complement strand
AATCTCGGGTCCCTTCGAATGGTTGCTCTAGGGGTCCTTTTATAGTGGTCTCTAGGAAGGTTACAAAGGGGTCTTGCAAACGAAAAGCCTCGAATATTCGTTGGCATATTCATTTGCAAGGGTAACAGCCCGGAAGGTGGAAGGTCAACAGCCGCAGCTTGGTGCGCCAGCCCTGCTCACAAATGTCTGTTTTGGGCTCTGGCTAATGGGTTTGGGGCTCAGTTCAAGGGCTGATCGTATCCAAAGCAACAAAGGGACACTCATTCCTGGGTTACCTCAAAATCGGGGTGTCTACACATGCCATCCTTTTAGATCCTCGAATGCCCATTTTACTGTGATAATGCATGCATTGCATGGGATGTGGCGATGAAGGAGGAAGGTCAGAGCTCTATTTTGATGGCACACCGTGATTGCACATCCTAGATGCACGTATACATCAGGAATTACGTAGGGCAAGACCTAACCAAGTCTCAAACATGTTGCCTTCCTTAGCTTCCTTGGTGCGCCTCACACCTGTGGCTTATTTAGTTTCTTTGTTTGCTCGTATCTTGTGAAGTTTTTTATTCGGATACTTTTTACCTAGGTGTCTTTCTCCTAAGTTTTCAAAATCATGCATGATCCCATTTTGCATGTAGACCATGCATCACTCGTAGTTAGATTAGGTGGGGGTGCTTGGGATTGGCCGTAACGACCTATCCTTTAGGCATACTTTGGGACAACTCTAAGGTGCTATGGAAGTGGGATTTCGAAGGAGGAAACAATGTTTCTTCAGTTTCGTCGTTTCGTGGGCCTCACTTGTTTCCCTTTTTTTTATATCCAATTCCTCTACTCCACGGATGTCGGAATTGGTGTGATCGCCACTCTCAGTTCGCTTTCACTGGCCCTTGAGACACCTTGGGGAGAAGTTGTGGTTATGGGTTCAACTATCGTAGGACAACGCCAACATCGCCTAAGGGTGTCCATGCCGGTGATCTTCTTCTTCATCTTTTCCTTGAAAAACAATTTTAAAATAAAAATGTGGATTAATACAGCGTAGTAAGTGGCTCAACAAAACAAATTACAAGCATGAAAATGAAAGAAAAAGATACTTGCCCAAGGGATTTTATCCCCTCAATTGCAATGAAATGAAAACACCTAGCTACAACATACAATTAAAAAAGAATGCAGTATGCGAAATATTTAAATGGAAACCCCCTTTTAATGCACGTAATACAAAATGGATGACGCAGCGTGGTCGGAGCTTAATAGAAGACTTGTGCTCAAAATCTCTTCACTCTCTTTCTCAGAATCATTTCCCCCTCTTTTGAATGTGTCATTGGTGTCTTCTCTCCAAAATTATCCCTTTTCTAATTCCCTCTCCAAAATTATCCCCCTTCTGGTCCTCCCTAACGGTTGGGAGTGTCCCTCTATTTATGGAGAGACAGGATGGCTCAAATTTGGCAAAATGGCTTGAATTGACAAGATCAAGAAAAAGTTTCCAACTCTGAATCGTTGAATGCTACTAATATCAGTGTTCAACGTAGAACGTCCATCATACAGTGTTCAACGACTTGCTGACACCCAACTGTCAAAATGAAGGAATAATCTGCTATTAATCATAGATTAGGCTTGATTAGACCTTAATTGAGTCATTGCTTGATCAACAAACGTCCAAAGAAGGCAAGGATTTGAATTTCAAAAATGCCCAAATAAGGAAAGTTGTGGAGCATAACTATCAAATATAGAATGCAGAAATTGTAGTATTTTATGTTGGACACTATACAGTGCAGCATTCAACACACCTAGTCTGTGAACTTGCCAAATTAGGGTGCCAAATTAAATGTGGTCAAACGAGCAAATTAATGAGGTATTAAAGGCCTCTAAACTTGGTAAGAAGACTTGTTTGAAAATATTAAAGGATCCAAAAAAGGAAACTTGATAGAAATGAACTGGGGACGTAAACGCTGATGTTGCTAGCGTACAATGTTAAACGCTGTTATTTTTAGTGTATAACAATAAACGTTGATATAATCGTGTACAACGTTAAACGCTTTCAAATGCAGTGTCCAATGTCTTGAACTGGCAAATGCGCTTTTGGGGAGTATTTAGGTTGAGTAAAAGACTTTTAAATATGAATAAGACATGCTATGATGTAATGGGACTTAAAAAAGTTAAAGAAGTGCCAAAACGGCATATCTACAAATTGCCCCACCTTAAAGATGGTTTCAGCATGAAACTAGCTTCAAGGCTTGACGATATTCCCATTTGGCACGACACAGGGGTTTTAAAAGGAGGAAGGAGATTCAACACTTGCTGCCACCAGGCTGGATAAGAGATTGAACTAGGTAAAGGATCCAACACTTGAGAAGTCTAACGCTGAAATAAGGATCGAGTTGGATAAGGATCAACACTCGAGGAGTCTAATGTGATAGACCTAGCCTCAGGTGATACCCAAGGGGGCGAATGACGGGGCACAACCTTAGGTTTAACCTGGAGGTCAAACTGGAAAGACACTACCTCAGGCGTAACCTAAGAAGTCAAAGGAAAGACACTGCCTCAGGCGTAGCCTAAGAGGTCAAGGAAAGGAGACACTGCCTTAGGCGTAACCTGAGAGGTCAGATTGAAAAGGACACATCCTTAGGCGTAACCCAATGGGTCAAACACGACCTCAGGTGTAACCTAGAGGTCAAACTGCAAGGACACATCCTTGAGCATAATCTATGGGGTCAGACACGACCTCAGGCATGACTTGCATGTCAAACTGAGAGGACTCATCCTTGGGCATAACCCAAGGGGTCAGACACGACCTCAAGTGTAACCTATACGTCAAACTGAAAGGACACGTCCTTGGGCGTAACCCAAGGGGTCAACACGACCTCAGGTGTAACCTGTAAGCCAAAAACACATCCTTGGGCATAACCTAAGGGGCCAAACACAACCTCAGGCGTAACCTAGAGGTCAACTAAAGAGGACTCATCCTTGGGCATAACCCAAGGGGTCAAACACGACCTCAGGCGTAACCTGTAGGTCAACTAAAAAGATCAAAACCTTGGGCATAACTTAGAGGTCAAACTAGAAGATCAAAACCTTGGGCATAATCTAGAGGTTAAATTGAGAGATCAAAACCTTGGACGTAACCCAGAGGTCAAACTAGAAGATCAAAACCTTGGGCGTAACCCAAAGGTCAAACTAGAAGATGAAAACCTTGGGCATAACCCAGATGTCAAAACCTTGGGTGTAACCCAGAGGTCAAAACCTTGAGCGTAACCCAGAGGTCAAATTGGAAAATCAAAAACTTAAGTGTAACCCACAGGTCAAATTGAGATGATTCATCCTTAGGCGTAACCCAAGGGGTCAAAATACGACCTCAAGCGTAACCTGCAAGTCGACTTAAAAAAGCACATCCTTGGGTGTAACCGAAGGGGCAAACACAACCTCAGGCATAACCTACATGTCAAATTGAGAGGACTCATCCTTGGGCATAACCCAAGAGGTCAAACACGACCTCAGGCATAACTTACAAGTCAAACTGAAAGGACACATCCTTGGACGTAACCTAAGGAGTCAGACACGACCTCAAGCATAACATGCAGGTCAACTAGAGGACACATCTTTAGGCGTAACCCAAGGGGCCATATTGAATGGGCATGAGTCAAGAGCAAGGGAGGTTGGGGAGAAGTGGAGAGGTTGGAGAGGATGGGGAGATTGGAGGTGGCTAACTCTGATGACCACTCAAAATGCAATATGATGTAATGCGATGCTCTTTGCGTGAATGCATGCTGGCGGGAATGTAGGGAGGGCAGATTTGACAAGCAATGCATGACCCTGAATAGTGAGCTTCCTCCATCACGGCCTGCTTGGATTAATATACTAGGATGACTTAGGAATGTGACTCACCAATTAGAGTGGACTGACACATGAATGCAATTTTTCATAGTCGGGTGCCCTTTCATTAAGTGTAGCCTACACTCTCTTTAGGAATCGTCATTCTCTAACACGTAAGTTTGTGAGCAAGAAGTATATGATGTTCTTGAGTGTCGAGTAAAGGGGGTTGACCTCATCTCAACTAGTTACGTTAGCTATGTTGAGTCATGGTTGGAAAGCGCATGAATTCTTGTGTATTTGCCTTGTAATTTGCATTAGAAGTGTTGGATGCATTTATTTTAGAGTCTAATGTATGACGCTATGTTCCATAGCATCCAACATGTTGAATTTGCTGTGCCTTTTAGACGCTACTATTTATAGCGTCTAACATAAGACACTGATTTTTATAGTGTCTTATGCGTCGGACCTTTTAACTAGCACCCGCCTCCCTGCCTTCCTCATTTTTTTGCTCCCAGACTTTTCCTCTTCTTCTCCAGCGATGATGACCTCTCCTTCGGGCTTTCTTGGACGTGGGGCAGCGGGCACTCTCTTTTCTTGACTCCGATGGCTAGGGCATGGGCATAACAACACTGCGGTGGTGGTTTGGTGGCATTTTAGCCGTTGCAGCAGTAATGGGTGGTTTTGGCGGCTGTGGGTGGTGCTTGGGTGTCTTCAGCAATAGGGTGCAGTTTCAACAATGTAAAGGCAACTCCAGTGACACTCAGGTAGAATCACATGTGACAGTAAGCCTTGCTTCTTCTCTTCTTCCTCGATTTAGTTCTTTTCCTTCTCCACTCTTCTCGGAATGCACACTCAACCACCAACCGTTGTTGGGCTCCCATTTTCACAATTGATGCCTCGTTACAAGGTCGTGTACATGACGCCGAAGAAACTTGCACGGGCGGGTGATCGACCCTCGTCCTGCAACACTCAGGAGCCGACCTCGGCTCCAGTAGTGGAGGAACCTATGGCGATAGCCATGTAGAAGGAGGTTGAGACTGGCGTGTCGGTAAAGGAGACAAATGCTCCCACTTCTTCACCTTCTTATGCTTTAGAGGACGAGACGCTCGAGTCAAGCAGCTCAAATAGTTCTGGTTTGTCAGCCACCTTTGGAGAGGATACTGAGTCTGACAGTATGCATGTTGACCCTGTTGCGAGACCTGCTATAGAGCTAGCTGTACCAATGGCTGAGGGTGATGCATGGTACCAAAACATTCTAAATTTCGTCCATCAGGAGGTATAGGGTGCAGTTGGTACTCCTCCAGAGTTCGCACGGGCCCACATACCTTATGATGAGGTACAAGTTTTAGGACCACGTAGAGACGCGTCTCGCATTGATTTCGCAGCTGCTACTCTTACGACCAGAGGATAGATATATTTTTATTAAAATTGTGATTCATCATGGCTTATATTTTTTAGCTAACGAACATGCTTTGTGTCCTTCAAGCTAGGGCGCGGGCTGTGAGTCACTGCCATTGGAACCAGGTTGTCCGATGTTATCACATGTTGGCCCTGTTCCAGCATGAGTGTCAACAGCAGATGGGGTTTGGGCACTTCCTGTCCATTCATCTTTTCGATATAGAGATGGGACTCCTGGAGTCTATGGCAGAGTGGTACCAACACCATACAAGCTCGATCGTGACCAAAGTCGGTGAGTTTGTCCTTTCCCTAGAGGATATGGTATGGCTAACAGGACTTCGAGTGATTGGTCGACTAGTGACCGATTTAGTACTCTCGGACTATACCTTTATGATGGTGGAGCTAGTGGGGAGATGGATTGTCATGTATGGGGCTCGTCTTTTGGTCACTTTCTCAGTAGTCCACCGAGTTGAGGAGAGCCTGGGGAGGACACAGATTAGCAGCTTCGTGCATTCCTTCTCGTTTTGTTTGGGGACTTGCTCTTCAGCCACGCTTCCTCACGACTATGAGCAGTGTTTCTGCCCCTTCTTGCTGATTTAGACTAGGTTGAGGAGTATGCTAGGGGAGCTGCTAGCTTGTTGTACTTGTATTCAATCCTCTTCTGCTTTGCTGATGGTAGCTCTCGTCAATTGGGCAGGAACTTGCCATTTTTTCAAGTAAACAAGCTTTTTTGTTCATGTTTTACTGTATATGATTTTCTATATACTTGGCTAATGATTTACTTCTACTTGCAGCTCTGGGTGTGGGATCACTTTTCCTTTATAAGGCCTATCCTGCCTTCAATCTCTGAGACGGGGATGCATTTTCCTCAAGGAGCATATTAGAGTCAAGCTAAATGTGCTCCTAAGGCGATTATTAGGCACCACTATGTCGGGCATCTTTTCTTTGAGATGCTGGTCCCTACTCAAGTAGTCTCTTTTCATATGCATAATGTCTTTGAGCTTCTAGTTCACTAATTCAACTGCCTTTTTTCTAGGTGATTTGGCAACCCTATGCCAAGGGAGAGCATGAGGATGTCCCTGAGATAGCTCGTGACAGAGTCGTCTTTGATCGGGATATTTAGAACCACTATTGGAACCATTGCCACTTTCAGCAAATTAGTCGAGCACCCATTCCGAGTCTGGCGTGAGACACAGGGAGGAGGAGGGCATGCTTGCCACTGGATCAACGCTTACGGCCCGTAGTTGTTGGACTGGGTTTGGGGTGGTTCCCCTTCTCCTACCGACGTGACTATCGAGGACAGGCTAGCTTGGGCTAGGTTGATGGATGCTTAGTTCAGTGAGCTCATGGTTTTCCATCACTCCCACTTCCTAGGATAGTCGAACGTTCCTATGGATGACACTGCTGCTGATGTGGCGGTGATGACGATAGGTGAGCTACAAGAGTCCATTCACTTCCATTAAATGCAAATGGAGATCGCAGTGAGTGTTTAACTTTATGTTTATAATACATGCATTTCTTGATGATTAATATGGTTGAACTTGCCCCTTGCAGCTGAGGACCATAGATGAGTACAACCAACCCGACCGAGATCTTGTGAGGCAGATAACTGAGTTGACTGAGGAGGTCGAGCATCTATGGGCCTTTGCTTCTTAGGTTTGCTTTTACTTTTATAATATATTTTTGGTCTTGAAAACTCGTGCTAAGCATGCTTTTCTTTTCTTACAGCCTTCCTCTAATTCCACTCCACCTCCAAATCATGCTGAGGAGATTTCCCGCCTTCAGGGCATGGTAATTATAGTAGTGTCTTTTCTCTATGTCTTATTCAATCCTGATTGTAATCCTAGCTTTTGCAGATTGATACTCTCCAAGAGGAGCTGTCTTGTCGATCCAATGATCGAGTCTCCCAACTAGAGGAGTCGCTTGCTCTACGGGATGAGCAGATTCAGGAGCTAGAGTAGGCTGTGACGGGCGCATTCGAGCACGCCCTATGCCTTGAGGGAGAGTTGGTTTCTTGAGGCCAGCAGTTGGAGGAGGCATGTTGGCTTGCCGAGGAGCTCCTTTGAGCTTTGGAGGCAAGGAACGCAGAGGTGGCCAGGTTATCTATACAAAGGCGGGCTTTGCCTGTGGCAAAGGTTGCTGAGTTGAGGAGGCAGCTGGACAGAGCTCAAGCGGTATGATTAATTTTCAGTTTGTTTGCTTGCAATGCTTACTAGCATTTTGGCCTTCTTTCTACAGTGTATGGGAGCTAGAGACGACATCATAGCTCAGCTCAAGAGGGAGTTGAGACACTACAGGACACAAGCTTTCAAGAGTGGCGCCATTTCAAGTCACTCAGTTCCTCCACCGTCGATGATCGAGCTGAGGTGTTGTTTAGGCATTCGTTGGTCTAGAGCTACCTCTCAGGCTCCTTCGGGTGCGTCAATACGCCAGTCTCCTCAACCTCCTACAGTTCCTCCTTCAGCTCCAGAGGGTGAGGGTGAGAGTGCCCCATAGCTTCAGTTGTTCTTTTTGTTCTTTTCAGCACTTGTACTTCAAGGGTATGCCTTAGTGATTTTGTAGAACAATTGTATAAATGAAGATATCTTTCTGCGTACTTAGCAAACTTGTCAAATATTTCTTTTAAATTATCTTTCTCAAAATTAAGATGAACTAAAATAACCAATAACTGGGGGAGCACCTCCAAATAATGGCCTTTAATTCAGATTAGCTCAAAATAAACTTATTCACATGTAATAATATATAAATGACAAGACTATGATGATTGATTTCACCTGCAAACTTTAAATCAAATATTCAAAGTTGTCGGTGCCATAATGAGTTGCTAATTATATGAAAGGCACAACAGGCGATTCTGAATGGCCCAGAAGTCCAAAAAATCTGAAACTAGCGCCCACACGTGTATTTTAACTTGTTGAAGCCTCTAGAGTTGCTAGAAATTGGTTTTGCACTTTGTCCGTAGATTTGGGTCCCCCACAGAAATGATCAGCAACTTAAGTTGCTGATAAGTGTTGGACGCAAATCTGGCTGTGTCCAACATAAGACGTTATGACGTACAACATCTTACACTGCAAGTTTTTTTTTATGCCTTCGTTTGTTAGACATTGTAAGTGTTAGCGTCTAATGTAAAACGCTGAACCTTAAAGCGTTCAAAACCTGCCAGTAAAATCTACAAGCAAACTTAGCAAAATAGTTATTTCCTCTAGGGTGCCCCTTGCCCCTAACTAAAGATGATGATAAACAGTAATAGAGTTGAGATTAACTTAGGTGGAGGATAATAAGTCTAACCTTAGCTTTATTTGTCTTATTAAAGATAACCATTCGAATGGGAAAGGTCAAAAGCACGACGTAGGGTCAGAAATGTCCTAAATTTATGCATCATAGGCCAAAACTTATTATCAATTTCATGGGGTGATATTGGTTGGGTAGATTTTACCTTGTTTTTTTAGTTTGGATTTTCTATTTTTTATTTTGGGATTTTCAATTTTCGGAATTTTCTTGATTTTCTATTTTTGGGATTTTTTGTATTTTCTATTTTTCTGGGATTTTCTTCTTCTTTTTAGTTTTTTTCGAATTTTGGGATTTTTCATTTTTTGGGATTTTAAGATTTTTGAGATTTTTTGGGATTTTCTTTTTTGGGGGTTTTTGGGATTTTCCTTTTTTTATTTCAGGATTTTCTATTTTTTTGGGTTTTTGGGGATTTCTATATTTTTTGAATTTTGGATTTTTCTTTTTTTTTTTGGATTTTTTTGGAAAAGGAAATTCTTCCATGAAATTAGGAAAAAAGAAGACTTGTGGGTGGACACCTTGATAGTTAGAATCCTTGTGCATTTCAAGTCAGAAGACGCTTCAGACTTGCCTTGGTGCTAACTACCTTTAGTCCTAGGTTCCTACCCCTTGACTCTAACTGTATAGTGCAGGGTGTGGGAAGAGAGGATAGTGTCTTGTTCAAAGACTTTTCCTTGACTTAGAGTTCTAAACCCCTACCGACCCAAGGTCAATTCCTATGGCGCTTTTTGATTCTCATTCTTTTTTTGTTTTGACATTGGACAGCTTCTTTGCTATCATCTTTTCATTCATTTCTTTTTGGACAGCTTCTTTACTACCGTCTTTTCCCTTCTCTCTTTCTTTTGGTTGATGAACAGCTTCTTTACTGCCTTCTTTTCTTTTCTCTTTTTTTCCATCTCTTTTTTGCTCTTTCAGTAGGTGTCTACCCATCACTTCTCACTGATGTTTATGCTATGATAGCACACCTACCGAGCGTCAGTGGTCTCACCCCGTTTTAAATGTTCGGCCAATAAATATTTATTATTGATGGACTGAATCACTTCTTTTATTTTGGATGCACTCCCCTCTTTTCCATGCTCTCTAAGTTTTGGCTTTGGACACCTATCCAATAACAACTCACTAAGATTTATGCTAGGATAGCATGTCCGACTTTAGGGAGGTATGTAGATTTGTTATCCATGAACCAGAGGGGGAACCCATTGAAGGTTTGCCTCCATCTCAGTATCAAACTCTTGGTCTCTCTTACCACAAAGTGTTTGTGAAGTGAGGCTAAGGACAAAGTTCCTAAGTTTTGGGAGACAGCTAGTTCTCAAGCTCGGGCAATCTATAGTCCCTGTGTGCATGTCAAGGGTAGTACCTTTTAAGGTGCAGTGCATTCCAAGGGTGCTCAAGCCTAGTGCCATCCTCTCTAGCCAAACAATAGGCGTTGCCTGGACATGCCTCAATTACCTAGTATTGTCCTTCCCAACTTGGGTCTCAATTTCCCTTGCTTCACGGCAAAGTTTCCTGCTCATCAACTTTTGACTTTACTCTTTTTTTAAATTTCTTCTTTTTATTATTATTATCTTTTTTTATTTGTGTTACTTCATGAAGGAAAAATATGTTTTATTTATGCATTTTCCATAAATAAAAGAAGAACAGGAAAAGAAAAGTGAAGTATATTTACATGTGTTAGGGGGTGCCCCTAGTGTAGCCTCCATCAGTAGAGACTAGCTTTATACTTGATGGCGTCCTTTGATCTTTTCTATTAATGCATCCCACTCTATTCTACCTTCCTCGACCCATTCGTAGATCCTCGAAGACCCAACAGTCTTCTAAATTATGCCCATGTCTTTGGTGAAATGGGCAATATTTATTTCTATCACAGTTTCTTTCTTCTAGTCTTCAAGATGGGAGATTGATTGCTCGAGCTTCTATCATTTCTTCAAATATGTCAACCAACTTGACTGGGAGGGGAGGATAACTTGCACATCTTGGTCCTTTCAACTACTGTCGTGAAGTTGTATCATGTTGTCAGCCTTTGTCATTACCATTCTGTTGATGATCTTGTATCTAAGGAGGTTGGTCCCACTGCTTTTGCTTCCCAGCTTGGACACTATACATTGGCTCAGTGTTGCCCTCCGCTTCTTGGAATTCATGCAAGTTTTTCTTCACAGAAGTGGCCACCTCATAAAGTGCTGCCATAGTGGAGCAGTATGCATTTACGAGCCCTCTTTTCATCAGTTGAGTTTGCAATCAGTGTTTGGATAATTTGGCTTTCTAGGATATCTAGGCCTGATCTAGTTGCCATTTCTCACCTTTTTTGCAAAAGTAACCCATTCTTCGCCTGGCTTCATGTTCTCTCTGCTTAGGTCGTGGAAAGTTGGCTTCAAAGCAATCTTGTGTTGATACTTGGCTAAGAAGCATTTCTTGATCTTGATAAAGCTAGTGAGGTCCTCCTTGGAGCGAGTAAGGAACCAATCCATGGTTTCTCCTTCTAACGAGTGAAAAAAAGGTGTATAATGAGCCCCAAGTCATGGAAGTATGGGGCTGATTCCATTTGGAATTGCATGATGTGGCCGCATGGATTGGTGGTCTGATCAAACTTGGGCATCTTTGAGTACTTGACACCAGGAGGGAGCTGGAATGAGGGAAATCTGCTCATGTCAAAGGTTGGGAGAGCTTGTGTCTGAACCCCTAGGGAATTTAAAATCTTCCTCATATCTTCTAAGTTACTGAATCTGCCATTGGCTTAAGAAGAAGATGTTTGGCCCGCATATGGCTGAAAAGGAATCTGATGATGAATATCCCAATCTAATTGATCGGAGAAAAGTGGATTGACTCTTTCTTTATACTTGCCATGTGGCAGCTGCTGCGGTAGCTCAAAGAGCAAAGGATTTGCCTTTGTTTGAAATCTTCCATTTGAGTCGTTTCTTCGCCCCCGATGTTCGATATCCGGTGGTGCATTTCAAGTTATCCCTGTATAGACCATCAGAGATGTGGTTTGCAGTGGACCTTTGTAGTCCTTCACCAGGGAAGTATTGACCATGATGGAGATCATCATTTTGTTAATTTTCCATCCCCGACGGGCTGAGGTGGTTGGTTTCACTATAAATGAAGCAACACAAGGCTTGATATAGGATCGAATCGAGATCTAGATCTTCTCCAATGGTTGGATGGAATAACTTCAAAATAGGTTCCTCCTCGAGCATACTGGTTGTATCTAATTGGCTGCTATCAGATTCAGGCATTTCAGGCTAGCTTCCATCTTGATTAAGCTTATGTTTGGTGCCAAAAATGTAAGATGCAAGCTAAATTGCGTTTAACGTAAGACGCTAGAAACAACAGCATCTAACACCTTAGTCAACTTCTACCTCTTAGCGCTGAATTGGTTAATGCAAACAAGATCTAATATTATTATTCAAACCTCATAGACTTTTGGCACAACCTCCTTGTCCTTTATATTTGATAAAAAAGATCCAAACTAAGCTAAGTTGCAATCTGGCAGTGTTGGACGTTTGATAAGTGGCGCTCAATGTTAGACGCTTTAAAATGGGCATTCAATGTTGAATGCCAGAAAGGCAACATTTAATGCACCAAGATGTTCTTCCTCTATTTTTTTTTCTTTTTCCTTTTTTTTTTGCTCTCCCTTTTTTTGATTGTTTTTTGAACCCTCTTTTTTGATCTCTTTTTTCTTTGCTCTCTTTCTGTCACTTTTTTTCCCTTTTTTTTGTCCTTTTTTCCACTCTATTTTTTTTAAAGGAAACAATGTTACAAATATTACACTTGAAAAAAACTTATAAGAAATTCTGGAACCTAATACAATTTTCTACATAAAAAAAGGAAAATAAAATTGCAAAAGTCTCATTTATAATGTCTATTCAATCATTTACCCTATAACATTCATCATTCACCACAGATAAAAGCCAAAAATAACAGAAGCTCAAACAATGTGTTAAATGCTAGATCTGGTGCGTCTAACGTAAGAAGCCCTAGACTAGACGTTCAACACTCCTATTCAGACAACTGCACAAAAACACTTCCAGATAAGTGCTAAAAGCTTTGATTTTTTATTTTCGCTTTATTGTTAATGTTTTAAACCTGTGTTGCTCTCAATGTGCCTAAAGCTTAGGTATGGCTTTCTTCGGTGGTGGTCTATGACTCCTCACAAATGGCAAAAATCCTCTTCTTTGGTACTACCCCCTACCTCAACTCCTAAGGGTCTTTGGGGGAGCCTAAGCACACTTGGATCCCTACCCTGTAGTGGTAGAGTCTAGCATACCTAGGATTAGTTGGGTCTCTCACGTATCAATCACACAAGCACAATCAAACCACAGAAAGAGAGGGGAAGAATACAATTCTTAACTTGAGATTCTAACTTACTTCCATAGGACCCTTGCAAAAGTAAGTAACAACACAAACACCTCTTTTAAGTCCTTTGCAATAGAGGTGCTTAGGACTTAAATGGTTATTTGCGTAAACCAATGAAAGACACAATCAAATTAGTTCCCCGCTAAGGGTCATGCAAGTCACAGAGAAAACATCAATTTTTTATTCGATTTTTCAAAAAGCACCTAAAAACTAAGGCTGTGGTCCCTACAACAAAGTTGATTTGTATTCAGATGTGTTGAATTCCCAGATTGAGTCGTTTAACATTGAACTCCCATAAACGGGCATTTAACGTAAAACTCCCAGAATCTAACGTTTAACATTGAACTCCAAAGAATGAGCATTTAACGTTGAACTCCCAGATACAAACGTTTAATGCACTGACAGTGATTTTTCAACAAAAATTGGCCTTTTTTATTCAACCACCTCTACTCTCGAAAATCAAAATCAAATAAGAGGTGGTTGGATGCATTTAATACTGAAAGAAAACCATATATCAAGAGGTTGTGGTGCCTCAAAACACTATGAGGAATTTCACCATGTCTCTTAAAAAATCCGCAAAAAAGAAAAGAAAAGATGCAAGGAAAAGAAAAGAAGGAAGAAGAAAGAACGCTTACCATAGCACGGGAGCACTTTTAGCCATCCCACCGAGATTGCCATTTTGTGGATGTGGGATTTCGAAGGAGGAAACAATGCTTCTTCGGTTTTGTCATTTCGTGGGCCTTGCTTGTTTCCCTTTGTTTTATATCCAATTCCTCCACTCTACTGATGTTGGAACTAGTGTGATCACCACTCTCGATTCGCTTTCGCTGGCCCTCTAGACGCCTTAGGGAGATGTTGTAGTTGCGAGTTCAGCTACCTTAGGACAACGCCAGCATCGCCTAAAGGTTCCTATGCTGATGATCTTCTTCTTTTTCTTTTCCTTGCAAAACAATGTTAAAATAAAAATGCAGATTAATAAAGTGTAGTAAGTGGCTCAACAAAATAAATTACAAGCATGAAAATGAAAGGAAAAGATACTTACCTAAAGGGTTTTATCTTCCCAGTTGCAATGAAATGAAAATACCTAGCTATGATATACAATTAAAATGAAATACAATATGCAAAATATTTAAATGGAAACCCCTTTTTAATGCACGTAATGCAAAATGAATGACATAGTTTGGCCAGAGCTTAATAGAAGACTTATGCTCAAAATCTCTTCACTCTCTTTCTCAGGATAATTTCCCCCTCTTCTAAATGTGTCACTAGTGTTTCCTCTCCAAAATTATCCCTTTTCTGATTCCCTCTCAAAATTATCCCCCTTTTGGTCCTCCCAGGAGTGTCCCTCTATTTATGGAGGGATCGGATGGCTCGGATTTAGCAAAATAGCTTGAATTGGCAAGATCAAGGAAAAGTTTCCAACTCTGAATCGTTGAACGCTACTAATATCAACGTTCAACGGCCTACTGACACCCAACTGTCAAAATGAAGGAATAATCTACTATTAATCATTGATTAGGCTTGATTAGACCTTAATTGAGTCATTGCCTGATCAACAAACGTCAAAAGAAGGTAAGGATTTGAATTTCAAAAATGCCCATATAAGGAAAGTTGTGGAGCATAACTGTCAGATACAGGACGCAGAAATGTAGCATTTTATGTTGGACACTGTAGACACCTCGATTTTGTAGTCACTTGGCGACAGGCTCCTTTAGAAGATGCTCTGGTTGCAACCATCACTCCTAAACCCTAACTCCATAGAACCCTAAGCCCACTAGACCCACACTAGGCCCACACAAGCCCGCTAGACCCACTCAAGCTCACTAGGCCCACTCTAGGCCCACACAAATCCACTAGGCCCACATAAGCCCACTCTAAATTAATCCAAGCAAAAACCACTAGATTAAAACCAAAATAAACAAAATTCACCTAAATCCACATAAAACCTTAATTAATTAAGTAAAATCACTAATTAAAACAAAAAAAAAACAAAATTCACCTAAATCCACTTAAAATTCTAATTAATTAAGTAAAACCCTAATTAAAATCAAAATCAAGCAAAATCCACTTAAAAACATTTAAAATCCAAATTAATTAAGTGAAAACCCTAATTAAAATCAAAATCAAGCAAAATCCACTTAAAAACATTTAAAATCCAAATTAATCAAGTGAAAACCCTAATTAAAGTAAAAACCAAATAAAATTCATTTTTAAACCACTTTAATACATTCAATTTAAAGGAAAACCAAAATTAAACTAAAAAAACCCTTAATTAAAACCAAAAAACCCCTACAATAATTAAATCCATAAAATCCTAATTTAAAACTAATTAATTAAATCATAAAACCCTAAAATGATTAAAAAACCTAAAAACCTTAAATTATTGATTAA
>JAMKQA010020387.1:0-10644 GCA_024699735.1 Posidonia australis | reverse complement strand
AGCTGAATGTCGATGGAGCGGCGCGTGGCAATCCTGGCCCGGGGGGGGGGGGGCTGTCATTAGGGACCATGGGGGCAACTTTGTGGCGGCGGTGGCAAACTTCTATGGTCCTTGCTACAATATGGTGGCTGAATTCAGGGCCCTGATGGACGGTCTGGCTCTCTGCTTGCGGATGGGTCTCCAGCTCTCGGAGCTTCTCATTGAGTCCGACTCCGCAGCTCTCGTCTCCATGTTGCGGGGTGGCCGCTGCTTCGACTGGCGACTGCGGAAGGATTGGCAGGGCATCGTTTCTCTGGTGCAGTAGTTCGCCTCCATTTCTCATGTCTTCCGGGAGGCTAACTCCGTCGCGGATGGACTGGCCAACTGGGGCGTTGACTCACAGCAATTCCACTTCCTGGCTTCGGCGGACGCTCTTTCAAAGTTTTTGTGCGGGACTATTTGTTTGGAAAGGGCTGGGCTGCCTTATGTGCGTTCCAGGCGGCTTTAGACCATGCCCCTACCCTCCTTGTAATCGGTTTGGCTTTTGCTATTTGATTTTGGGGTCTCCTGGGGCTCGTTTTTCCAGGTAAAAAAAAAAAAAAGTCTAGGATTTTGGATAGTTTAGGGTTTAGGTTTAGGGTCCAGTTTCAAGTATATGGGGTGTCTACAAATACCCCACCTTGAGCTAGATCGGAGGATGAATGGAACAGAGACTAATGCTTAGGGTTGACAAAGACACCCTGCCCTTTCTTACAAGAAAAAGAGAATAGGATGAGAAGACCACTGCTTTCAGGGCACATACAAAGGATGAAATGGCACAAAGTTATTGGAATTGTGAACCGGATAGTTTGGGCTATCAGCCCACTCTTGACAATGTAATGGTTGTCAACCGGGTAGTTCGGGCTACTAGCCTAAGAGAAAGGGGGCATGACCGGATACCGAACCTATCGACCAAAAAGATAGACGCCTTGATGGGTGTCAATCGAGTAGTTTGGTGTACCAGCCCAAAGAAGGAGGTTGGTCTAGTCCATCTGGAACACAACCAAAGGGGGGCACCATCAATTCCAAACTGCCTGTGTAAGAATCAAATAGGGCATGGTAAGTTTCGGACCTACCGACCAAAGGATGGTAAGTTTCAGACTTTCCAATCGGAGAGGATATGGCAAGTTTCAGAATTACCGACCGAGAGATGGCAAGTTTTGGACTTACCGATTGAAGGGAACATGGCAATTTTCGGACTTATCGATCGAGGGATGGCATGTTTCGGACTTACTGACTGAGAGATGGAATATGGCAAGTTTCGGACTTACTGACTGAGAGATGGCAAGCTTCGGACTTACCAACTAAGAGGATATAGCTAGTTTCAGACTTATCGACCTAGTGATGGCAAGTTTTCGACTTATCGACTAGACGGGATATGCCAAGTTTTGGACTTACCGATCGAGAGATGGCAAGTTTTGGACTTACCGACCGAAAGATGGCAAGTTTCGGACTTACCGACCAAGAGATGGCAAGTTTTGGACTTACCGATCGAAGGGGATATGGCAAGTTTCGGACTTACTGACCGAGAGATGGCAAGCTTTGGACTTACTGACTGAGAGGTGATATGGCAAGTTTCAAACTTACCGACTGAGAGATGGTAAGTTTTGGACTTACCAACCAAGAGGTAATATGGCAAGTTTCGGACTTACCGACCGAGAAATGGCAAGCTTTGAACTTACCGACCAGGGGGAATATGGCAATTTTTGAACTTACCGACCGAGAGATGGTATGTTTTGGACCTACTGATCGAGAGGTGATATGAGAAGTTTCAGAATTATTGACCGAGAAATGGCAAGTTTCGGACTTACAGACTAGGGGGAATATGGTAAGTTTCAGACTTACCGATCGGGGGGAATATGTTAAGTTTTGGACTTACCGACCAAGAGATGGTAAGTTTCGGACCTACCGACCGAGACATGATATGGCAAGTTTCGGACTTACCGACCGAGAAATTGCAAGTTTGGGACTTACTGACCGGGGGAATATGGGAAGTTTCAGACTTACTGACCAAGAGATGGCAAGTTTTTGACTTACCGACTGGAGGGGGATATGGCAAGTTTTGGACTTACCGACTGAGAGATGGCATGTTTTCGACTTACCGACTGGAGGGTATATGGCAAGTTGATGGATGCCAATCAGATAGTTTGGGATATCAGCCTGAGGGCAAGGGCATGATAGGATATCAGACTTGTTAGCCAAGTGGAAAAAGTTTACCATGCAGGATATGCTTTAGACCTCACACGAGGCCTAGAAGAAGATGAAAGCAAGACTTGTTTGACTAAAGCAAGTCTAGTAGAGCTAATGTTACCAAGATTCGTCTGTTCAGAACGGATCCAGGATAAAAATGCCTACACCTCATTGAGGTCTAGAAGAAGATGGAAACAAGACTTGCTCGACTAGAGTGAGTCCAACAGAACAGATTGGATTTCGCCTTACCTAGTGTAGAAGTCTACGATGACTTCATTTGTCTAGGCCTAGGCTATAAAACAAAATTCTCGACTATTATCTAGGTGGTCCCCAGCGCCAAGTCGACAGGCAGAAGAGAGCAGCAGTTTGAACCAGTTATGCACAAGTTGTTGCAATGGCAACTTCTACTCCATATCAATCATAAGCAACCAAACAAGCTGGCCAAAAGTGTTCTGATGAATTTTATTATTGCAGTCGAATACAATGACGTGATTATAGATATTTCAACTTGCAATGAACCAGTAGCCTAACGCAAATATCAGGAATCTACATCATCCCTGGATCTCTTCGAGCCTTGAGCTTCTGGGAAAAGTGTATGGCTTGGAGCAACGCTGCAGATCGGCCAAGTTTCTTCAACTTCGGGTTTATAATCTGCTGTGCATCCTTTCCCTTCTTTAACTACAAGATCCTTCGATCGTATGGAGCCACTAAGCAGGCAAGATAGCTCCTTAGTCATAGCATAAGAGCTTGAAGGATACTCCTGGAACCAGATTGGCATTAGCCCTTGTACCAAGAAATCTTGTTGATAGCCAAACTACCACATTACGCGAACTAGACGATACTCAACTCCACCAGTCAGCCCCGGTCGAATGATAAGCTGTATATCGGTTGTATTGAAGAAAGCCTCAAAGTTATGAGTGGTTGAAGGAATGATGTGCCAGATGACATTGTCTTCTGTCAAACTTTCCAACCGCTCATACTCCTTGCGAACCGAGGTGAGTGTGCGAGCATGACAGCTTTGATAGTAGGATTCGAAAGCCGACCATTGCGGGCGTAAGACTTCTACACCTAGATGAACAACCAATCACACCTATACAAAAGCTCCACAACCATAAAAGTGTCGGCATCGTCGTAATGACCAGTCTAAAGCCAGGTAAGTCTCTACTAGGATAACTGGCGCCAAGTCTATTTGACGGTTGACCACTGCCAAAGCAATCTTAGCGACCTCAATGTTCACGACCGTCCGACCATGGCTAAAAACCAGCTCACCTAAGAAGCAGATGACAAAACCCTTCAGCCATGGCTCATCGCCCAAGGAGGTGCGCATTCCGGCCACTCTGTCAAAGTAAGCCAGTTGCAACATAGGAGTTTGTGCATCTGAAAAGATAAGTTGACGACCATAATCGTCGGTTGACAGGCCAGTCAGTTCACTCAAGACTGAGGAGTATTTGTCACACTGCATAAACACAGTGGGTCTCAAGAACTTCTACAAACAACACACTCGATGGACCTCCTCCAAAGTAGGAGTCAATTCGACTCTTTCAAAGTAGAATACATGATGGGCAGGCTTCCAGAATCAGGTAGTTGCACACAAAAAGTGACGAGAGACCTCCACATTTGCGATATCTAGAAACTTTGAGGAGATGTCCTAAGTTCGTAGCTTGTCGCAATCACTTTCTGTTAATTTCCCAATCCATGCTTGGAGAATATTTGAGCAGCACACAGGTATGACCATCGTGGGGAAACCCATGATCAATAGGGGGTTTCAACTTCTCCTGATTTAGGCTACACTAGAAAGGGAACAAAAGTTCCTACGAATCATTCTCAAAACATTGGTTTAGAAATAGACTTCAACTCTGTTCCATTCAACAATCATTTTATAAAGTCTAATGCAAATAGAAAAAAGTGCAGCGCAAATGGTGCTGAAAATCAAAAAGACTAGCCCAAAGCTAAATGTTACAATCAGGAACTGACTAAACAGTGAGCTATTGAATGGACAACATCTTGTGCATAGCCCCGGCAAGAGATCCTGGTTACCAACCGGTCCCAACCTAGTGCCAAAATAATGAGAGACTGCCATTAAACCCTGATGATTGGGATTGTCTGATGACTGAGCCATCATATGGTGCTTAAGAAGCCGAATGAGGTAACTAGTATGCCCCTTGGGTTGATTATGGGGATCCTCAACCTGTAGAGCTGTTGACATGCCCCTAGCTCAGTGTGTTTAACCATAGGACAGTTGACATGCCCCTGGTTTGACATAAATGACCCTAACCAATAAGAGCAGCTTGCATGCCCTTAGTCGAGTACTAGCTTAGTGTGTCTAACCATAGGATAGCTGACATGTCCCTGGTTTGACATAAATGGCCCTAAGCAATAAGAGCAGCTTGCATGCCCCTAGTTTAGGCGATGTCCTTCTGATCCTCTTAAGCTGAAAGCTGCTAACATGCCCTAGCTAAAAGAACCAGATTAGACTCTGCGGCACTTTTAAAATGATGTTTATGAGAAGAATGCATGTGTGCTGAATGATTTGTGGGATCTTATTAACGCCCTCAACATTGGAATGCTTATTGCCATGTATACAAGGGAATGGTAGCTCTAATCCTCATGAGACTCTATTCGAGCCCTTAGTTTGAGGTGGCTCTCTAGAAATGCAATTCTGTATCTTGGGCTCCATTCCAAACCCCACTAGACCATATCCTTATTTTTTTTACTTTATTTTCCTTATTCATTCTCCCTCATAGGCGTGTGGGTTCACCTTATCCCTGGCTTGGAGGTAATAGGTACCTGGTCTATGGTGGGGAGTTGCTGTTGTTTAAAGGGTTGGCTAGGCCCTTTTGGAATATGATTTCCAGGTATTTACTCCAACTCCTCTCCAAGATAAGTTGTAGGGACAACGCTACTCGACACACCTCTCTTATTTGGATTGACTTCTATTTGTGACTTCTGTCTTTAAATTCTTTTATGACCTTTCACAGATATATTTTTATTTTATTTCTCACACTCTCATTCTCACCCCTAATATTTTATCTCCCTCTAGGAGGTATTTGTTCCTCGAGCAGCATGGATACTTCACCCAATTAACAATGAAAGGTGGCTCCCTCACTCTCTAGGTTACCTGAATAGTATCTACCTGAGGATTCCAGACTAAGATTGGCAAGCTTATTCCACTTATCATCACCAGACTAAGATCCATGCATGTGATGATGATGGCAATCACTTGCCTATAGATGCATATGCTTAATGGGATTTAGTATGTGCTAAGATGTAAGGCTACATGGTTGTAGAAAACATTGATAAAATGAATTCGTGTATGTATGGAGAAAGATGACAGTGTCTAGAGTAAGGACACGAAGAATATGTTCACTGATAGTACTTCTTCAGGTAACATGAGTTAACTAGCTCTGACTATTCAATGTGGTCCATGTCTTCTAGGATTATTGCTCCTCCAGAGAAGACCTATTTGACTACAATTGGTCAATGCCAGTTGGGTTTGAACTTGCCACGACCATCAAGGAGATGTATAGCTTGCAATACCAAGTCTCTTGGTAAGAAACTTCTGGGTCGGACATTCTTTTGATAGGCTTTGGCCATCTGCTTCTGATAGCATTGTGTATGATACATAGCCTTTAATCGATGCTCATCTATCAAATTTAGTTGAACAAAGTGGTCCTCAATCCACTCTGCCTCTTCCAACTCCGCTTCTTTCAAGACTCTGAGTGAGGGTATCTCTGCCTTTATAGGTAGGATTGCTTGCATACCATACACTAGAGAATACAGAGTTGCTCTAGTAGATGTCCGGACTAATGTTCTGTAAGCCCCCAAAGAGTTTGAGAGCCTGTCATGCCATTCCTTATGTGATTCTGCCATCTTTTTAAGAATCTTAGTTAGATTCTTATTGGTGGATTCCACAGCCCCATTCATCTGAGGATAATACGGGGCGGACCTGTGATGCCTGATATGGAACTCCTGTAGGAAATCCTCGACACTTTTGGCTATGAAATTTGTCCCATTATCAGAAATAATTGAATGCCGGACCCCATATCGGGTAATGATATTGTTTCTAATAAACTTTTCAGTCACAAAGACTGTCACTATCCTGTAAGAAGCTGCCTCCACCCATTTAGTAAAGTAATCAATAGCTTCCAGGATGTACTGATGTCCATTAGAAACTACTAGGTGGATAGCTCCGATAATGTCTATTCCCCATGTTGAAAAAGGCCAAGGTGACGACATATTGTGGAGTTGCTGCGAGGTTGCATGAATGAAGTTACCATGGACTTGACAATTGTGACATCTTCGCACAAACTAACAGCAGTCTGTCTCCATGGTTGACCAGAAATAACCTTGTAACATTATTTTCTTGGCTAGTAACACCCCATTCATGTGTGGTCCACATGTCCTAGCATGCACATGTAGCATTACTGTATTGGCCTCTTTTTTTATCCAGACAACGTAGAAGTATCTGATTGTAAGACTTTCTCTATAAGTGACCTACTCCAAGCATATATTTTGAAGCCAGTCGAACCATAGTCTTTCTATCTATAGCTGATGCATCTGGATGGTGACTCTCGGTTTCCAAGTAGATTTTAATGTCATGATACCATGGGAGCACTTCTGTGGAGTTTGCTTCCTCTATGCTCATGCAGTGTGCCGGCTGGTATGTGCAGGTTACCAACACTTTCACCGTATCATCCTTTGGTATGAACAACCAAGATGCGAGAGTGGCTAGTGCATCTGCGTAGGCATTCTTGACCTTGTTCATGAAGGAAAAATGTATTTCCTCAAATTCGGCCATTTGCCTTAGAAGATGGTTATGGTATGGCACCAGTTGCAAGTCCTTTGTTCTCTAGTTACCATTAACCTGTGTGATGACCAACATGGCTTTGCCATGCACATGTAGTTTCAACGCACTATGTTCTAATGTAGCCTGCAAACCAAGAATACATGCCTCGTACTCTGCAACATTATTGGTGCACACAAAAGTTAACTTTCAAGCAAGTGGGATCATCTGGCCTTGCAAGGTCTCCAGTACTGCACTGATGCCCATGCATCTCCTATTAATAGCTCCATTAAAGTAGAGCTGCCACCGCTCTTTGTCATGGGGTCCTTCTGACTCATCTTCCTCCATGACAAACAGTATATCCTCATCAAGGAACTGAGTTTGCAGGGGTTGATACTCTGGCAAAGGTAAATCTGCTAAATGATCCACTACAGCCTGTCCCTTCATAGATTTCTGAGTGACAAAAGTGATTTCAAACTGAGATAAGAGCACCTGCCACTTGACGCATCTACCCACCAGCGCGGGCTTCTGGAACAAGTATTTCATAGGATCATGTCAGCACAACAATAGAACTGGATAAGCCATCATGTAATGCCTCAGGGGTTGTGTGGCCTAAACGAGGGATAAGTAGACTTTTTCGATTGTGGTGTACTTAACCTTGCAATCATTGAATTTTTTACTCAAATTGTAAATGGCCCTCTCCTTGTGGCATGTTTCATCATGTTGACCTAAGATTGCGCCCATTGATTGTTGTGTTACTGACAAATAGAGAAATAGAGGACGCTTTGGTGTCAGAGGAACTAAGACTGGTGGCCTTACCAAGAGCTTCTTAATTTTGTCAAAAGCTTCTTGGCACTCTTCACTTAATTTTGACGAAGGAAAAATGTATTTCCTCAAATTCGGCCATTAGCCTTAGAAGATGGTTATGGTATGGCACCAGTTTCAAGTCCTTTGTTCTCCAGTTACCATTAACCTGTGAGATGACCAACATGGCTTTGCCATGCACATGCAGTTTCAACGCACCATGTTCTAATGTAGCCTGCAAACCAAGAATACATGCATCGTACTCTGCCACATTATTGGTGCACACAAAAGTTAACTTTCGAGCAAGTGGGATCATCTGGCCTTGTAGGGTCTCCAGTACTGCACTGATGCCCATGCCTCTCCTATTAACAGCTCCATTAAAGTAGAGCTGCCACCGCTCTTTGTCATGGGGTCCTTCCGACTCATCTTCCTCCATGACAAACAGTATATCCTCATCAAGGAACTGAGTTTGCAGGGGTTGATACTCTGGCAAAGGTAAATCTGCTAAATGATCTACTACAGCCTGTCCCTTCATAGATTTCTGAGTGACAAAAGTGATTTCAAACTGAGATAAGAGCACCTGCCACTTGACGCATCTACCCACCAGCGCGGGCTTTTGGAATAAGTATTTCATGGGATCATGTCAGCACAACAATAGAACTGGATAAGCCATCATGTAATGCCTCAGGGGTTGTGTGGCCTAAACGAGGGATAAGTAGACTTTTTCGATTGTGGTGTACTTAACCTTGCAATCATTGAATTTTTTTACTCAAATTGTAAATGGCCCTCTCCTTGTGGCATGTTTCATCATGTTGACCTAAGATTGCGCCCATTGAATGTTGTGTTACTGACAAATAGAGCAATAGAGGACGCCTTGGTGTCAGAGGAACTAAGACTGGTGGCCATACCAAGAGCTTCTTAATTTTGTCAAAAGCTTCTTGGCACTCTTCACTCCAATGGATCTGTGCATTCTTCCTTAAAAGCTTGAAGATCGGTTAACAAATCGGTGTCAGTTGGGCAATGAACCGGCTGATATACTACAACCGCCCCAATAAACCTTAGATTTCTTTTCCTATTGTAGGAGGAGGCATCTCGATGATGGCTTCAGCCTTGTTCGGATCTACCTAAATTCCTCTTTGGCTGATGATATATCCCAGTAGCTTGCCTGATGACACACCAAATACACACTTGCTGGAGTTAAGTTGCAGCTTATATTTTTGCAAGTGGTTGAACAACTTCCTTAAGCAAGCAATGTGTTCTTCAAGCTCCTTTGATGTGGCTATCTTATCGTCCACATAGACCTCGATATCTTGGTGCATGAGATCATGGAACAATGCTGTCATCACCCTTTGATATGTGGCCTTGGCATTCTTGAGCCCAAATGGCATAACTCTGTAACAAAACACTCCCCATGGGGTGATAAAGGATGTTTTCTCCATATCCTCTTATGCCATTCTAATTTGATTATAACCTAAGAATCTGTGCATGAATGACAATATTTTGTGTCCTGCAGCATTATCCACCAATACATTGATGTGCGGGAGTGGAAAATCATCCTTTGGGCTTGCTTTGTTGAGGTCTCTGTAATCAATACACATTCAAACTCGACCATCTTTCTTAGGTACCAGAACCACATTTGCTAATCACTCTGGGTAGAGAACGACCTTTAGAAAGTTGACCTTGTGCTGCTTCATTATTTCCTCTTTCAACTTCAATAGCCACTACGGTCACCATCTACACAATTTCTGTTTGACTAGCTTGACGTTAGGCTTAAGCAATAATGTGTGCACTACTACCTCAATAATGTGTGCAATAATATATGCATATTCTCAGAGAAGCACAACAAGATCTGCCAAGTCCTGTGTTGTGAGTCTGACGTTAATTCACATTTCCTTGACACATTCAGTGGTGGTAATGTTTACAGACTCAATTTCCTCTTCTACATGCAAGTTCGAGCCTTCTGGATCATCGCCATAAGGCTGGAAATCCAATGCGTCATGACTTTCTTCCTCTATTTTCGCATCATCCTCCTCTCCATATGCAATGAGTTCAGAAAGGACTTCTTGCTGGAATGATGGATCTGTGTCTCCAAAGGTACATATTTTCTCAGCACTATGCCCTTGATGATGCTTTAGAATGTTAACTATCACTCTAGTCCTTTTGTATGCACCTTTGACAATATCAGATTCTAACATTTCCGAACTTGCAAATGTACGTAGCAGTTTTACTTCTTTCACAACCTTATTATATGGATAACTGTTTTATTTTTCTAGTTTTCTTGAGTGGTGTGTACAATGTGCATGACAGGTGGGCAGCTGTCCTCTAACTAACTGATGTGAGTGCTACTACCCGCATTCTCTCCTAAGCTTAACTCAGGATCTTTCTTTTTTCGACCCCATTGCTCAAGTGGGGCCTAGACTAATAGTGTGACCATGCTGGTGGAACCCCTAGGTGCGGTTCTCCACCTACTCCGGTGTGCAGAAACACACGAGGAGATCCAATACGGTCATGGTGAAAATGGTGAATCCGGAAGAAGAGACAAGACTCGGAAACACCAAAGGGAAGACAAAAGGATAAGGAAAGGAGTCGCCACCTATTCTTTTAATGGAAAGACGAGGAAAACCAAAACACACAAAAAAGCAGAAAGCAAACAAGATGCAAAGATGCCAAGATGCATGTGTGATCGTGCCTAATGGATAATGCAAGATGAATGTGGGCCAGAGAAAGGGTAAGGATTCTGGTTACGCATGGGGAAGGGGTTAGGCACCCCCATGCGCCTGAGAAAACTTGATCTTTCTAGGTTTCCTACTGTCAATGGTCTGCTAAATGTATGCTTGCTTATTCTATAT
>JAMKQA010020386.1:0-15775 GCA_024699735.1 Posidonia australis | reverse complement strand
TCTGCACCACTAGTTGCACCACCCCCTGCTTTTCCTTCACCCTTTTACCACACACAGGCCTCATCCTTCATCCCACAGCACACTGCACCCATGCACGGGTACACTGGCCATCCTGTCGTAGCACCAGACGGCGGAATGGTGGATCCGGAGGAGCCCTTAGGGGCGACCCATACAGTGTACGCGGCACCCGCCTCTACTGCATAGTCCACAGCTGCAGTAGCTCCAGATGCTCTCCTCGCGAGAGTAAATGATCTGGAACGCACTATTCGACAAGTGCAAGGTGGGGACCGCCAATCCTACCAATTCCGGGACCTCTACTATTTCCCAAAGGTGACTCTCCCACCGAATTTCCAAATCCCGGAATTCAACAAATACAATGGTAGGGGCTGCCCAATTGCCCACCTAAAAGCTTATTACGGAGACCTCGCTCAGCTTCAAGCTAACGAAAGGTTGTTGATCCGCCTGTTCCAGAAGAGTCTCATGGGGCCCGCATTGAAGTGGTTCACTTCCCTCAACATGGCCACCATCAGGACTTGGGATGACCTTACACAGGTATTCCTGGAGCAATACTCGTTTAACCTCGACTTAGTCCCCAATCGGGAGGACCTAGTCGCTCTCAAGCAGAGACCCCAAGAAGCATTTGGGGAGTATGTTGGACGTTGGCGATCCTTGGCTTCGTAGGTCAAAGATAGGCCCTTGATGAGGAGTCTATTGAGATCGTGATTCAAGGAGTGTAGCCAGCAGTCGGGGCTCTGCTAAGCATTCAGCCAGTCACCACCTTTTCTACACTACTTCGGGTGGGCGCCTGTGTTGAGAGCTCACTGTGCGGCGGCAGTTTTCCAGCACTCTCTGCACTTGCCAGGCAGGCCACTGCCTCACATAGTGGCCCTAGCAGCAGCAACAGCAACAACCCCAACACCAATCCACGCAGGAGGCGGGATCCCTCCAAGGATACAGTTTCTTACATTAGATCCCCTACTGCACCGGCGAATGTTCATCCACCCCCTCAGCATCAAGTAGTCTATGCACCCACGCCTACACCTAGAGCACAGCATGCATCACACATTACACCTACTACCACTCCATTTTATCCTCCCCCTCAGGTGGTGATGCGTCGGCAATTGGCACCTCCGTTGCCATGGCGGCAACGCCGTGACAAGCGCCACTTTACCCCTTTAGTGGAGCCATTGGGCATGGTATTCCCTAAAGTTACATCCATGCTGAGGCTACCTGAGGTGCGCCCACTGCCTAGTCCGCTTCATGCCTGGTATAATGCGAATGCGTTCTTCGATTTCCATCGGGTCATAGGTCACTCGACGGACAATTGTCTCACATTAAGGAACACAATCCAGGACTTGATTGACCAAAAGGTCATTGTGATTAACACACAGGAAGCAGGCCCCGCACCAGTAGCTGCACAAGCACCACTAGCACAACCCAGCATAGTTGGCCAACCTTTACCCCAGCATTCAGACTCGGGAGCAGCAGGCCCCTCGGGAGTCAATTCCATCTTTCTCCTTGATTCTGTCTGATCTTCTATTTGTCTTATCAATCATATTCATTTCCCCTTTTTATCCTTCCTCGATGATTCCGAGGAGTCTTTAGTTTGGTCCTTCCTTAGTCAAGGCAGTCTCCGCTTTAGCTTCAAACACTTTTGGGTACTCTGTGTCGTGTCAACCAATTTTGAGCCAGTTAATCCCAGTCTCTACAAACTCTTGCCTGGTGGTCGAAATTTGTGTCGCATCTAGGGTATGAGAAAGGAACCCCTTGGGCGATATGTCTAAGGAACCGCTGAGCCGATCAAGGCGGAAGAACGAAGAGAGCACAAAGATTTGGGATACAAGCATCAGCACCAGTAGAAGAAATCCCCTGTGCTCAGGTAAGTTCCCAAAAAATGATCATTTCTTGCGATTTAACTCACTTTACCAATGCAGGCATATTGAATCCAAGCAAAAGTCTATTCATAGCCTCAAGCAGTTTGGGTTTATTTAGAAGAATTTTTCTCAGAGAATGTGTATTAAGAATCAGAGCAGACCCATGAGAAGTTACAAAGTTGTACGACGTCGTCAGACTCAGAACAGTCAGCATTGCATCAAGCAACAATAGTACCAGATCTTGCACAGAAAACAAACATAGGGAGCCTGATAGATGACAATTGGAGATCTAGGCATTTTTATTCCAAGAACAAATTGGAGGTGCTCGCGGAGGACCAAACAAAGCACAACAGCATCAGGAGGGACAATAGTTGTTCTACCACCGCAGCTAGAATCATAAGGCCCGAGCTTCAATTATGATCCTCCAAGAACCGAAGAGAGTGCGCTGGACCAATGATCGGCACCCATCAGCATCTCCTAACTGGAAGTACTACCTGCGATCGTCGACCACTCCCAAGCCTTGCAAAGCATTCCATTGTGGGTCATGCATCTCCATGTTTCATGCTTTAAATTACTGCATCCGCACCCAAAAAATCATATGCATTGTATTGTACTTTCTTTTCATTGTAATCATTATAATATGAACGTTAGCATAACTATTGCCCGATGAGGAAAATCGGAGGCCTGCCTGCTTAGGAAGAGTTTGATCCTCCTCACGTGTTGCTACCTGTGTGACCTATGGAGTGAGGGAGTGACTATCCATGGAAAATCGGCGAAATGTACAAATTCCTAAGGGGTCTACACCTCTAGAGGGAGTAAAAATGTTAGGGCATAAATGAGAGTGCGAGCCAATAAAAAACATAGACTTCGGAGCACAAAAGAAATACGAAGATAGAAGTCGCAGACAGAAGTAGGCTCCAATGAGAGAAGCATGTAGGATGACTCTATCCCTACCGCATAACTTGGAGAGGAATTGAAGCATACACCTACGAAGCCCACATGTTCAAAGGGACTAGCCACCCCTTTTATATCAAACTAAAAGAGCAGCCACCCCTCAGCTTAGGTGTTTATTACCTCCAAGTAAGGGATATGGTAAGTCAGCATGCCTTTGAGGGAGAAAAAGAAATATGAATTATTGAAAAAAGTAGGTATAGGCCCCTAGGAATTTGGCATGGAGCTCATTTTACCCTGGAAATCCATTGGTTGAGTGAGAGCCACCATAAACCCAGGAATCCAGGTAGCACCAAGTGAGTCGAGGACACAATCTAATTCCTTGTAGCAAGCAATGAGGGCTTCCTCGGCACTGAGGGCATATCTTCTATACACAATGCATAAATCTTGTTTCCATCTTATAAGTCTAAATCATTTGGCATTAAGCATTGGTGAGTACACCACTTTTGCATCTTGCATCTCTTTGCAAGGCGTTTGTCCACGTTCCGACCAGGGGCATGTCAGCTGCCTTGTGAGTTGGAATTTTGGCAAATAGGGGAGCTCAACCAGGGGCATGTTAACTGCTCTTTGGTTGGATGTAGGTCTTTGACTAGGGGCATGTCAGCTGCCTTTCTAAGTCACGAAGATCAAGGAGACAGTACTACTATTGGGAGCATGCAGATGAGGTTTCTCACAAAGTACTTCGGGATAAGTCTGTCAGTTGATGCAACACAAGAGCATAGCCGTCACAGCACATGAAATTGACTGCTAACATGAACGGCAATAGCACCCAGACCGGTCGGACTTCTTCCACACAAGCTCTGTCTGCCTAAAGCAAAAAAGACATGGAAAATGGGTTTCCAGAATCCAACAACAACACATAACAAGTGCCATTTCAATTCAACCATGGCAATATTCAACAATGAAGAGGACATGCCCCAAGCTCGCAAGCTCGAAGTCCTCAGCAATCAGTGCACCGATCAATATTTGTAGAACATCAATGCTCAGATGTCACCATGGTTGGATATCCTTGCACGGCATATGGGCTAACAATTATCCAGTGGGCCCCATCACATGCGAGCAGGGCATATATCTTAATTTTTCAAAAGTCTAAAGTACGGAGTGGCTGCTTTGCACTGTTGTCCTCCGCACTCAGTGGTCAGCAAGAGGCAAAATGCCAAGAAGATGAATGCACGAGTCTTCAAGTTCACCAAATGGGCAAATTTGCAGAAAACCCCTGAGATTGTGAAGCATGCGGACAACCCACAAAGTGTGCGACATATCACATTTTGAGCAGAAGTTTGCAAGCACCCAGTAGAATATTCAAATAGCAACAACACAGCAATCAGACGTTTGTCATATCACAGTAGCTATACAGCAATCAGATATGTCCAGTTGCGGATATGCCCCAACTTTTTGCGAAACCCGCAGCAAAGCCAGCACTCCAGCAAGGAAGATATTGCACATGCATTTCAGCAGGAACACCAGGTTCCATATCATAGAGCTAGCAGCGAGCACATTGCAGTTCTGCCCTCCAGATTACATCTGAACCAATTTCCCTCCTGGGGGACAATCCAGGGATTATCGCTTTTGTTTTTCCAGGTTCTCGCTCCGGGCGAGCGAGATCCTTCTATCCCTTTCTTTCCTTCGATTTTCACGTTTGACCTTTGACCGGGAGGTCAAGGTCCTTTCCCTTGCTTTCCTTGGATTTTCGCGAGTGCGAAATCCTCTTGTTTGACCTTTGATTGGGCGATCAAGGACCTTTCCCTTGCTTTCCTTGGATTTTCGCGAGTGCGAAATCCTCTTGTTTGACCTTTGACCAGGTGGTCAAGGTCCTTTCCCTTGCTTTCCTTGGATTTTTGTGAGTGCGAAATCCTCTTGTTTGACCATTGACTGGGTGGTCAAGGTCTTTTCCCTTTGCTTTCCTTGGATTTTCGCGAGTGCGAAATCCTCTTGTTTGACCTTTGACCGGGGGGTCAAGGTCCTTTTCCCTTGTTTTCCCTGGATTTTCATGAGCGCGAAATCCTCTTGTTTGACCTTTGACTGGGTGGTCAAGGTCCTTTTCCTTTCTTTCCCTTTTTCCTCACAGGAGCAAGACCCTCTTGTTTGACCTTTGACCGGGCGGTCAAGATCCTCTCCATTGCTTTTGTTGGATTCTTGCGTATGCGAAATCCTTTTCCTTGGCTTCTAACTGAGCGGTCAGAGTCGACCTTCGACCGGGCGGTCGAGGTCATTTCCTTTTCTTTTCCTTGGCTTCTGACCGGGCGGTCAGAGTTGACCTTTGACCGAGCGGTCGAGGTCATTTCCTCTCCTGTTTTGGATTCTCGCGGGCGCGAAATCCAGCTTGCTTGACTTTGACCGGGCGGTCAAGGTCCATTGCCCCTATGGATTTCCGCAGGAGCGGAATCCAGCTTGCATGACTTTGACCGGGCGGTCAAGGTCCTTTGCCCCTTTGGATTTCCGCAGGCGCGGAATCCAGCTTGCCTGACTTTGACCGGGCGGTCAAGGTCCTTTGCCCCTTTGGATTTCTACAGGCATGGAATCCAGCTTGCTTGACTTTGATCGAGCGGTCAATGTCGTTTGCCCCTTTGGATTTCCGCGGGCGCGGAATCTAGCTTGCTTGACTTTAACCGGGCGGTCAAGGTCCTTTGCCCCTTTGGATTTCCACGAGCGCGGAATCTAGCTTGCTTGACTTTGACCGGGCGGTCAATGTCGTTTGCCCCTTTGGATTTCCCTGGGCGAGGAATCCTGCTTGCTTGACTTTGACCGGGCGGTCAAGGTCCTTTGCCCCTTTGGATTTCCGTAGGTGCGGAATCGAGTTTGCTTGATCTTGACTGGGCGGTCAAGGTCCTTTGCTCCTTTGGATTTTCGCGGGCGCGAAATCCAGCTCCTTGACTTTAACCGGGCGGTTAATGTCCTTGGTTTCTCGGATTTCCTTGGGCAGGAAATCTCGTGGCTCGACCTTTTGACCTGATGATCAGGGTCCTAGCCCCTCTCTTGGATTTCCTTGGGCAGGAAATCCCGTGGCTTGACCTTTTGACCTGATGGTCAGGGTCCTAGCCCCTCTCTTAGATTTCCTTGGGTAGGAAATCTCGTGGCTCGACCTTTTGACCTAATGGTCAGGGTCCTAGCCCCTCTCTTGGATTTCCATGGGCAGGAAATCCCGTGGCTCGACCTTTTGACCTGATGGTAAAGGTCCTAGCCCCTCTCTTGGATTTCCTTGGGCAGAAAATCCCGTGGCTCGACCTTTTGACTTGCTGGTCAAGGTACTAGCCACTTTCTCGGATTTCCTGGGGCAGGAAATCTTGTGGCTCGACCTTTTGACCGGATGGTCATGGTCCTAGCCCTTTCCTCGGATTTCCCCCGGGCAGGAAATCCAGTTGTTTGACCCTCTGACCGGGCGGTCAAGGTCCTTTTTTTCTTTTCTCTTCTAGATTTTCGCGAGTGTGGAATCTAGTTGTTTGACCCTCTGACCGTGAGGTCAAGGGCCTTTTGTTTTTTCCCTTTCAAGTTTTCGTGGGTGCGAAATCTCTTTGTTCGCCCTTGGTCCGTGCGGACCAGGCCCTGCTTTGCTTGACAAATATTCTATTTGTCATGCCCCCCTTTTTTTTCCTTGGGCTGGTATCCCCAACTACTCGGTTGACAACCGTCACACTGTCAAGCGTCTGGGTTGGCAAGGCTTGTTTAGCTTGTCGTATCCCGTCCCTTGGGTTGATAACCTCATAATCCGGCTGATGAGTCCGACAACTTATCATTTTCTTGCCAGTGTTTTCTCTACCTTGTGTTTTCAGCATTAGCATTAGTTTCGCATCGACTCTTGCATTGGCATCTCGCATTAGCATCACATCCCCAGCATTTAGAATAGTAGGTGCACGCATCTTGCATTTGCATTTGGCAACAGGTCATGACTTTCGGTGCATTCGCCGAATAAGTGACTAACTGCCTACAGCAAACACCATCCTTCTGTAACCTCAAAATGGGGGTATCTTGTCAACCCTGAGCATCGGTCTTGGTTCCCTTCGTCCCTCGACCTCGCTCAGGGAGCGGCTTCTATAGACACCCCAATTTTGAGGTGACTCATTGATAGGACTCCAGTTGTTGCTTTGGATGTGACAGATCCTTGAACCAACCCCAAACCCGTAGCAAGCCTGCAGCCCAATTAGAAAACCAGACAAGTAGGGGAGAGCACTTAGCTAGCACACTTACCTAGCACACCACCCTAGCACACTTACCTAGCACACCACCCTAGCACACTTACCTAGCACACCTAGCTAGCACACCTAGCTAGCATACCTCCCTAGCACACCTAGCTAGCGCACTTCCCTAGCACACATAGGGGGCGCACATAGCAGGCGCACACCACTTCGCAGGCTGCTGGCTGCTGGCTTTCCACCTCCCATGGTTGTTACCTCTAGCAACGAATATGCCATGGAATCTTCCTGGCTTTTTTTCTATGAGGCTCTCCCTCTTCCCATGAGTTACCCATGAGAAAATCCTATATAAGGACACCTATAGGAAACCTTTGAGGGAGGCTAGAAATCCTGAATTCAGCCATCCAGTTCTGAGCCAGCATCCTGCACGAGTTTCTCCTTCTTTCCAGCAGCATATTTTCGTTCTCTAGAGCACTCATTTGCGCCATAAAGCCCCCTTGGTCCTTCCAAAGCAACAATGATCCCTTTATCTTTGGTATTTCAAGAAGGAAACATCCTGAGAGGTAGGCTTTCTACCTCCTCTTTATCCTTTAAATATCATTTCAGAAACATGATAAAACATGTTTGAAACCATATATGTGATCTGATTTATTTCTTGTTTTTATGAAGTTTTATGATAACATGCTTATTCTCTATGCAAAATAATCTCCATGCGAATTAATACATTTGTTTCTGGTGTAAAATCTGCATGAGTTGTCTTTTTACTATTTCCTTGCACAGCATTTTGCCATATATGTCCTTGCACATAGAAACATGCTTATGATCATCATTTACATATGTTCTAATTGGCAATATCTAGATCATGTTTATTCCTAGGTTTTGCATGTTTTCATACATGAACCCATCAACTTGTATTCGCTTTGAATACAAGATTTACAAGATGATTCTTGATCATATGCATCCTCATCATATTTCCAGTTCTTAATAATGGCATGAACTCATCTGCATTGTCATGAATCATCCTATATCTCTGCCAGGACGGATTCTGGATCAGATTGCAGTCTGATCCAGACTCCCTAGGGCCCACCACTCAGGCGCACCGGTCCCGTGCACCCAGCAGGCGCGCCAAACTGGTCAGAGATTAGAACACTCGCATTTCATCATTGTTTGCATGATTTTATCGTAGGTTTTGAGCTGGTTCCTTTTATGATTGTTTCTCTGATATGCCCAGATGTTACTTGCATGCTTTTCAGTTTTGATCAGATTTGTTTTCCATCTGTTTTCTCTATTTTTATATTCAGTTCTAGGCTGAATCTGGTAGGTCAATTGCACCTTACTCCTTTGTGGAGAACCATGTGCATTGCCTATGATCCAGTGGCCTGACTGGATCCTGCATCCTTCATCTAGCTTAAATAGGTGAGACCTTGTGTGAGGCTACCAGCCCTTGATCACAAAGTCATTGCATTTGCATTTCTTACACTTTTGAGGCATGATTTCTGAGTTTTACAGAGTGATTCTACTACATACCTTTCCAGAGTGCATTCTCTGATGTTTTGCCTTTGCGTGGCCTTCTGTTTTTTCCTCAGCATGTTTTCCTAGCCCACTTAGACGCACATAGGGGGCGCACCAGTCCGGCGCACCAAACAGGCTCAGTGGTCTATTTTTCAATAGTACACAACATGTTTTTTCATATGTTTTGCTTGCTTTCTCGACTCGATTTGCTTCTAGGTTTTCCTTTGGTTTTCTTCCTGGACGCATTAGGAAGGCACACCTTTGTTTTCAAATGTTTTCCATGCATTTTAGATTGCATTTAGGCATATAGTAAGCAAGGATGATAAATCGCTCAAGATATTAGATCCTTGATCTTATTGTGCAATATTATAGCATCAACACTTCACCCGGCATACGAGCAATATTTCTGAGCATTTGGACACACCCCTGCACATCATGTACCCGTACTTTAGACACCATACGCATTTACATGGCATGGCATGTCAGCCTTGGGCGTACAGCAAAAGGCTGCAAAGCTGACATTCCATAGGCAAAAGAGAAATCAATAGAAGACCGATTTATCAGGCGTACGAGGGTGCCTAACACCTTCCTCGTACGTAACAGGGATCCTTACTTGCATTTCTAGTTTGCACAGACCCTTTTTTTATTTGTTCTACATGATTTTTCATGTTTTATATGGTTTTCCTCGTCTTCCATTTGAATAGACTAGGTGGCGACTCCTGCATTTTTGCATCATTTCATTTTTACCGTGGCTTTGCCGACTTTGGCACACACATATTTGTCGCCACCCCTGATGGCATGGTTACAGATTGGATGCATGAGATGCAAATATGAAGACTAGATGTCTCCTAACCAAAGGATGGGTAAGGATTCCTGTTACGCACGAGGAAGGTGTTAGGTACCCTGGTACGCCCAAGAAACTCGGTCTTTCTAGTCTAATTCGTTTGCATAAAGGTTGGATGAATGCTTGATAAACCTAGATCATGCTCTGAACATGCTAATGTGATTGCCAAGACAAGACTGGATGGATGTGCAAGATGGTAAGCGAAAGCTGTGAAGAAATCCACATGAAATGATGAAATCACAAAATATGGCACGACAAAGAAAATCACATGAAATGACGAAGTTTTTGACGAGAAAGGCTCGGAAAATCATACAGGCCTCAAGAAAATCATCAATGCAAACAACTTAGGCCACCGGAATTATGGAAAAATAGTACGGAAATCAAGATGGAAAAGAATTATGAAGAAGTCCACGTAAAACGAGCAAACTTGGACATGTGCAGAAATTCACATAAAATGACAATGTTTTTGGAAGGAACGCCTTAGAAAAATATACTGATATCGAAAAGGTAAAAGTGAGGTCAACCCAAGTCCTCGAAATTGTGGGAAAAGTTGTGAAAATCAAAAAGGAGAAATAATCTGCAAATGGGCCAATGTGGGCCTTTCAGTCAGTTAGTGTACGCCCTCGGGCCGTGAAATCCAAATCAAATCAAAAAAAATCCGAGATGTAGGATTAATGCAAATCAAATCGAATATTGGATGAGAGACTCTGAAAGCAAAGTGAAGAAAGAAATCCACAAAAGAAAGGCATGAGATGCAGGCTCGCTAAATAGGAATGGACTGATACGCAAATGTGATAAAAAATAATATGAAATGCTTGGATAAGTGCCTAAATGTGCAAAAATTCAAAGGAATGGCTTGGAAAAGGACTATGCAAGGCTGAGTGCAAAAATTGAGATGCATGCTCATGAATTAGAGGCACAAGGGCAATTCGGTCATTTTCCTGGCCAGATGTGATAAATGCATGCATGGGAGTGATGCATGATCTAAGTCATGTCAAAATGAGTGCAGAATGTCCATAGTGTGTATTTGCAAGAGAACATGAAGGAGAAAACAATAAAATGATGTAAACACAATAAAGGACAAGCACAAGGACTAAGATTCAAAATTCACAAAGAGAGTGATGATCTGGATGAAAAGTATACTCATGACTTCTATTCCAATATGCAGATGATGGATCAAATGGCAATGTGGCACTAAGGTGTGTGAAAATTGCACTTGGATAATTTCTTGAAAACTCAAGGTCTTAAGTGCAAAATTCACACATAAATGCAAATGTGATTAAAATGTGAAGCTAAAGGGAAATTCACAATGAAAACATGATTTTTAAATTGAATCTATGACTAAATGCAAAATTTGATATGCATTAGGTGAAAAACATCAAAAATATGCTAGAACACACTTAAAACTCTAAATGATTGATTTAAAATTAAACTAGGGGCCAATATGCAAATTATCTATGTTCTAGAATTATTTATTAAGGATTTCAAGCACTTATGTACAAAATTCCTGAGGCTTGATTGTGATAAAAAATAGGATTTTATAATCATCAGTGTAATTATGCAATTTCTCAAGGTTAATATGCAAAATTTCCAAGAAGAAACTCATTTTTAAAAACTCTAGGGCTTATTGCAAAGGCTTAGGACTTAAATGTAATAAAAATTCAATTTTAGTGATGGTCAGTGTTTTTTAAATCTTTTAGGGATCAACATATAAATTTCACAGAGAAAACTCATTTTAAAAAGTTCTAGAGGCTAAATGCAAATGTTCAGGACTTAAGTGTAAAGAAATCATGGTTCTAGGGACCTAAATGTGATAAAAACATGCATAATCATGACTAAAAATACAAATTAAAAGTAACAAGGAAGAAGATGCAACATTCACAAGAATAATAAAAGCAACAAAAGAATATTTAAAATGACAGGGGCTTAAACACAAATAAAAGGACTCAAATGTAATAATAATAAAAAGGACCCAAATGCAATAACTTAAAACTAAGGGGTTTGGGTCAAAAACCCCAACACTTTGAAGATCACTGGAAGGCCGCTAGTGTTCCCACTCTGGCGAGACCTCCGACGATGATCTTATGGCGGTGCGACGACTGGATGGCTCCGACGAAGGCTCTGGAGGCTGGTGGGAGGCACGATAGTAGTCTCCGAGGCGTCGTAAGGGGCTGGAGCAGTCTGAGGTGCTCCCCCCACCTCGCACTCCAGCGAAGTGGCTCTGTCGGTGTTGGGGAGGATGACGGCGAGGTGCAGCAGCGCTCTGGTGATAGCTAGGCCCGAGTGGAGGTCTAGGAAGCACCAAGGAGGCATGGTGAGGCTCTAGGAGGAAACAGCAAGGTCCGAGGAGCTCTGAGGCGTTCCACCCACCTCTGTGTCGACAGTGATGGCAGCGGCAAGTCGTCAGGGTGCTACGACGTTCCAGGCAGCAAGACAAGGATTCTTTGGAGTTCGTGCGAGGTGCACGGAGGTTGCAGCGGCGCTTGGGGGGCTCTGGTGCTTCATTGATGTCGGTCGACGGTGGCAGGGAAACGGCGACGGTAGCAAGGTAGCGACGACAGCGGGGTTGGTTGTGAACATCGGAGGGGCTCCTCTGGAGCTGAGGGGGACCAGAGAGAAGGAGGAGAGAAGAGGAGGAGGGTGGAAAGGCCCACGGGGGCCTCTCTTGAGATCATGAGGCCTGACGCCTCACCGGCGGTGGTGAACCCGCCACCAGAGGCAAGGCGACGGTGGGCAGAGGTGGAGCTCACCGTCGTAGCTTAAATCAGGGATCCTAAAGGGATTCTACGGGGCCTACTGAGCTGAAATAGAAGGGAAAGGAGGTGTACTTGGCTGGCTGTTCGCGTGGTCCCCGATGGCACTCAACGGCAAGGCTTCTCCGACTTCGCTCTGGCTTGGGGCTTCTGATTGCGGAAAGGGGCTAGAGGAGGAGGTTTCTGGATGTGGGAATCACTAGGGATTCTAGGGTGGACTCAATGCTCACTTGGAAAGGGCTGGAAGCAGATCGAAGTCGATGGATGAAGCTCGGTCCAAGGCTAGCCGATGGCAAGGGTTTTATACTCCAGCGAGGCTTTCCAGATCCCTCGATCCTCCTCCCACTAGCAAATGAGCGCCGTTGGATCAAGCGTGGGTTGGAGGAGGTTGACTGGAGATCTCAAGGCTCTGAGATATGCTTCAGATTCTTCGGGAGGTCACTGGAGTTGTCGTTGGAAAACTCGGGGTCGTCGGTGGTGGCTCGGCGGAATTATTTTTTGGACCTTATAAGGTTTTCTGGTTTATGGGTGTATTGGGCTGCAAATGGGCTTAGGGTTTGGTTTTTCTTTGTTTTCTTCTGTTTATTTCTTTTAAGGTTTTGTTTTTAAGATTTTTAAATGGATTTTGGGTTTTAGGTTTAGCCTTTTATTTATGTATTATAATTTCAATTAAATTCATGATTAAGGTTTAATTAATTGGTTTTAAATTAGGTTTTAATTATTTTAGGTTTCTTTTAATTTTTGTTTTGGAATTTTTATCGATTTTAGGGTTTTTTTAAGTTTTTTTTTAATTGGGTTTTGTGATTGAATTTGATTTTAAATTTTGGGATTTAGGGTTTAATTAAATGGTTTTCAATTTAATTAATTATGGTTTTGAGTTTAATTAGGGTTTTGAATTTTAATTTAGGGTTTTTTGGATTTAATTTAGGGTTTTTTTGTTTTAATTAGGGTTTTGGATTTAATTAATTATGGTTTTGAGTTTAATTTGGGTTTGAATTTTAATTAGGGTTTATGGTTTTAATTTAGGGTTTTTGTGTTTTAATTAGGATTTTGGATTTAATTAATTATGGTTTTGAGTTTAATTAGTGTTTTGGATTTTAATTAGGGTTTATGGTTTAATTAGGGTGTTGAATTTTAACTTAGGGCTTTTGGATTTTAATTTATGTTTTTTGGATTTTAATTAGGGTTTTTGGTTCAATTAATTAGGATTTTAAATGATTTAAATGGATTTTGACTTTAATTAGGGTTTACACTTAATTAATTGGGTTTCAATTGGATTTTAAGTGGATTTTATTTAATTTGGACTTGAATTAGGGTTTTTGTTTGATTAATTGGATTTTATTTAATTTGGACTTGAATTAGTGTTTTTGTTTGATTAATTGGATTTTAAATGTTTTAAATGTGTTTTGTTTGGTTTTAATTTTAATTATGTCAGAGTGGACTAGTGTGGGCCTGAATGGGCTTGTGTGGGCTTAAGTGGGCTAGGATTTTGGTGGTCGCAACTAGAGCATCAGCTAGAGGAGTCTGCTACCAAGTGACTCCAAAATCGAGGTGTCTACACCTACCCACTCAACTACGCTTGACGGAGTGTCTCGTTGTAATGTCGCTACGCTTGGACCCTGACCTAGATTGAGAGTCCCTACACTAACAAAGCGAGCAGGAAAGGAGTTTTGTAAGCACCGGGATTGCTCCTCCTAAGGTGACTGCTCATAATCGAGTCCTTCTCGCTTTCTCTACTCCTCGGTAGCAACGAGCTCGGCGATCCCTTGGCCGTACTTCCCGAGAGGCGCCTCTTTCTCATATCTCCATCAACGACAGAGATTCTCAACCATCCTGGAAGGATTGCTATGAACAGGTGGGTAGCTGCCATGCTCACATTCAGGAATGAAATTAACCAGCTCAAACCAATTTGTTGTAAGAGAACATCTGAAGGCTTTGATTCAAAGTGGATAGTCTGGTGGGACAAGGTTGAGACAGTGTCGACCTTCTCCTTCCAAAGTTCTCAGCTATGACGGTGACGATGTTATCGCCCCAGCTGAACATGATCATGCGATGGAGAGTCGGTGGGAGGACTTGATGCTTGTGGGGTTAAGGGCGCCCAGGCAAGAGATTAAACGAGGGTTCAAGGTCCACGATGTAAAATTCCACGTGGAACTCAACAGGGCCAATGACAAGGGGGATTACTAACAAGCCCAACACATCGTGATGCATGTTGTTTAACGACGTCATCCCTTTCACCGCTGGCACAATATCCTAGCCTTGAATCCAAGCTTGCTTGCTGTGCGCAAGGGGCAAACATTCATACCTGCGCCATTACCGACCAGGGTGAGAGGGATACAGATGTTCTTGAACTATACCATCACGAACAGGTGCTGGTTGTGATTGTTCCTCACCGGAGGTAACTCTTGGGAGGTGAAGGAGATAACTTGAGGTGTGGCAATCATGCCTACCATGGTTTCTAGGACTGTAGGCTCTATGGTGGGGGATACGTGGGCAACCTGGAAAACCCAAAGGAAGGCTTCTCGATGCTCAGTTGAAGTGTGGATCAAGTTCCAGATGGAAATATCAGCCATGACCTTCTTAAGCTGAGTAGAGATGTCGGCCATGGGTTTGACTGTTGTGGCAAAGGGCTTGGCCAAGGTTTCATCAGTCGTAGGCTTCAATGGTTGACTTTCTGGCTATGATGGAGCTATAGTAGATCGGGTCGGCTTAGGCACAGGAGCTAGGGCCCTATATATCCATCCCAAGCAGATGGCCTCTACACACATCTCTGCGACATAGTCATAGGGCATGCGATGGGAATCTTGGGTCAAACTAACAACCACAGGTGTCTTGGTGACTAATTCCAGTCGAGCAAGGGGTAGGCTTAGTGTTGCTGATGGAACTGGTAAGGACACAGGTCAAGGAAACTGCACAGTGGGACGGCCTAGCAAAGTGACTGGTGTTGTGGATGGAGGAGGTTGTGCTAGTAGGGTCACTGGTGTGGTCTGTGAGGGTGATTGCCCTAATAGGGTTACTAGTGAGGTTGGTGAGGGTGATTGTGCTAATAGGGTTACTAGTGAGGGTGGTCATGCTGACGAGGTTGCTGAATACTCCAGTCTGGCAGTGAGTTGGATCATGTTCATGGTAGAGCTTGAACCCTCGACAAAGTAGTGATACAAGGTGTGAGGGAGCGCAAAAGAGTTAAACCGGACAGGAAAGATGGCATGAATTCCAGAGGCCTCTAATGCGCTTGGATGGTTGTGCTCAAGGAAAGGCTAGCTAACAATGCTAGGTGGAACAAGGACGGATGCAGATGCTTGTGCTGGTGTAGGCACAGACCCCGCCTGCTGGGTATGAATGATAATGACCTCACGGTCAATCAATTCCTGAATGGCACTCCGAAGTGAGAAACAACTATCCGTCGCATGCCCCGTGGCACGATGGAAGTTACTGTAGACACCCCAATTTTGAGGTGACCCAGGAATGAGTGTCCCTATATTGCTTTGGATGCGATCAGACCATAAACCGAGCCCCAAACCCACTAGCCAGAGCCCCAAATCAGACATTTGTGACCAGGGCTGGCGCACCAAAGTGGCGCACCAAGGTGGCGCACCAAGGTGGCGCACTAAGGTGGCGCACCAAGTTGGCGCACCAAGGTGGCGCACCAAGCCACGACTGCTGACCTTCCACCTTCCGGGCTGTTACTCTTGCAAACGAATGTGCCAACGA
>JAMKQA010020385.1:0-11633 GCA_024699735.1 Posidonia australis | reverse complement strand
TGTGTTTTCTATTGATGATCTGTTTACATACTCTCTTCCACTCAAACTTGCTCTGCCTGCTAAAGGATGTTACACTCTGTTTCAAATCATTCTGTGGGCTATTTGGAAGGAAAGAAATAACCGCATTTTTAGAAGGGTTTGTAAAGATTCAAATATGTGTATAAATGAAATTACTTCTCTTATTCATGGTTGCATAGATGCTATGGCTTCAGGTTTTGCCAAGGATGATGCCCTTTGCTCTATCACTTCCTTCCAGCAAACTCGCGAGGCCGAGCTTACGTCCACTGGCTTACCATCCTGCAGGGATGCAGATCCATCTAAACTCTTCTCTGTTCCAGTGGATGATGATACAATTGATGACTAACTACTTGTTAGTCGTTTCTTATTGGAAATTTCTAATTTTTGGACATTAAAACTTTATTTGATGGCCTGTGTTGATCGATATGATGATTATTTTAAAATGACAGTTCAACTTTAGCGGACTGTATCAAACATTACATTTTGTACTCTCTGGTTCTCCCTGGGTTTATTTGCCAGAGAGACTTATATATCATAGCTTACCGTTAATAAAAAAAAAATATATTAAAAAAATAGTTGAGGTCTAGACGGTAAAAATCTTATTTTTCATTACACTTTTTAAAATTATTATTATTATTATGACTTTATATTTTCAACACAAGGTGGTATATTTATATCATATGAGGATTGGATATTCAAAGGGTATGCAAAGTCATATGGGTCCTTTTGCCGCTTTGTTTTTAAAATATCGCTCCACCCTTCATACTTGTGCTAACCGTCTTCTTTTACTTTTTCTATAGCTAAGTTGGTGGAGTTTTGAACTTTATATATTGTACATAATATTAATAGGAGCATTATCAAGTGCGGTGAGATAGGGATAGCACAATCGCATCTGCATATGTACCAATGATCGTAATGTCTGAGATCACGATATTAATAGTCACTAATGCAGGTACAGTTGTGTGATTTGATTATAATCTTTGTTTTTTTTTTTTGTAAATGGTAATTGATATATATTACACTCAAACACTTAACTATGATAAACCACCATCAAGTAATGTAATATATATGATGTTCGTGGGAGTCGAACTTCCGACCTCTCGTACAACCACAAGGCTATAATCTTTGTCAACCATGTTTTTATAACATTCAACGTTGTTATAAAGGATAAGTGATTTTCGATTTGAAAAAAAAGTATGACTTTTTGTCAAGTTAAGAGTTCTATCAAATAATTATGAATATTTTCTAGTAGATGAATGTTTTAGTTAGCACATCATAATTTCTACCTATATATATATATATATATATATATATATCTATTATTGGTATTTCATTTATTTCAATACGCATCTATCAGCTTATGGTCAATTTTTAAAAGTCTATTTGTCAAAAAGTTTGCTTTTTTAAGTTTTGAGTTTTTGTATTAGTTTTTTGATATTTACAAACAACGATTTATCAATTTTTCATTGTAATATTTACTACCACACTTGTCTACTTGATTTGTACACAATTTTGTAGATTTCTACGTAAATTATAGAAGGTTTTGTGATTTGTTTAATTTTATCAAAAAACCATAGGTGTTGTTAGTATATGATTTTTAGTTTTTGTTACTTTTCAAAAAATCTTTGATGTTCATATTTGTTTGTTATTTCTATATGTCATAACCTATAATTTCTATCAACTATGTTTTTATAACATTTGATATCATTCTAATAAAATTTTAAAAGTAAGCGGTATTTGATTATAGAAAAATGTTTTGACTTTTTGTTAAGTTAAAGTTTTATTAAACATTTACGTGTAATTTCTAGTAGATAATAATTTTTAGTTAGTGCATCATAATTTCCATGTATATATACCTATTATCGGTATTTCATTTATTTCGGGACGTATCTGTTAGCTTATAGTAAATTCCCTCTTCCTCTAGAAACAATCTGGAGGCTGTGTTTCCAAGACTGGATTCTGAAAATATACAAACTACCGCTGAGGAATTTGAGGGTTAAAGGGTTTTAATACTGGAGTGCATCCTTAACATAATCACTTTTCCAATCTCTGTCTCTAGTAATAGATTCTAACATTGATTCAGTGCTATTCAGAACTTTTGGTTCCATATTTTGTATAATACTGACAATATGAAACTTATTTGGCTTGTATGGCCTTGGTGAAATATAAGATAACCGTTTTCAAAAAAAAAAAGATGTATAGTGGATCCCTCTCCTGTTGGTAGTTGTGTTGAAAATTTATTGATTTCCCCCCTCCCTCCCTCCCTTTTAGAGGGTTGACACCATTGCCACTGACTCAAATCTTAAATGGTCTTTACTAGTGAGGGCTTAAGGCATCACATTGTGATTAATGATGCAAATAATGTAGAAATAGTTTATTTTTCCACATAAATATTTTCTTGTAAACCTACAAGATATAAAAAATATTCAAGAAAACAAGTAATTTTTTTTTAAATGTAAGAATAAAGTATATACATTCTTTCATAAAATAATTAATACCTGTAAATATAACTCCTAAAGACACTACAGTTACACATATTTTATCATAATCTCATGCGAAAAAAAGATACACCGAGATGGAACCTCATTGTTTTTATATTCTTTTGTAAAGTTGGAGCATGGTGGGTTTTTTAAGATTTTGTTTAGCCAACTAGAAGTTCAGGGATGCATGTCTAGAGATTTCAACAGAACATAGAAAGTCTGACCTATAATCTAAAGCATTCTAACCAACTCTTGCAATAATCAACTCGTTCTAATAATTGATTTCCTAATGAAAATAGCATATCATGCTTTAGCACATTGGTACCTTTATCCCAATCTTACATATGAAGTTAAGACTATTAAAATACAAGAAACCTTCACCATACACAAAGATGTATATTTTTAATCAACTCACACATTTTCATTTTGATGTAATCCATCTTTTGAACGTTCAGGAGCCTTGATTCTCAGAGAAAGGGAACCTGACACAAAGTTCTCCTCCCCCCCCCAAAACAACACAATTTTAAAGCAAGTTCACACAGCACTCGTTCTCATGCTTTGGACAGTTCTGGCAAAAACCCTGTTCTTCCCTGTTGGTAGATCTCCACACTGCTTTGCTTTCCCCACAATTCAGTTCTTTATTCCTTCTTTCTCCAATGACACACAAAACCAAAACTGATCAAATTTTAATCACTAAAATGTTCACACTGTTACTAATGCAAATGAGATTATGTCTTGAGGATCCTGAATGAATTGGTAGAATCAGAAGACCCATAAGATACACATTTTAAATAAGAGACTACAAAAGTAACTTCAACTGTAACACAAGCATAGAGTTTGGCAATACACAATACCCCCATAGACAGCTTGGGGATTTCTTTTGTTGTCCTGCATCTTCTAGTGATATGTTTTTTTTTAGTAAACGGTTGACATAGTAAGAGGTGAATGTCTTAGAATTCGAACCCAAGACCTGTAACGAGTTTAAAGTTCTCCCAACCACTGTGACAATGAACCATTGTCTCTTCTAGTGATATGTTGCTCCGGCTTATTTATATTGGATGTTGTACCACTCACTAAAGTAGTCAAGTGATAAAAACAGTTGATCACAGATCAGAGTTGGTTTTTACACCGAATGGTAGTGAACTCTATCACAATACCTTTTTGAAGCTAAAATTTACAAAGCATTTTTTTTAATACTATTCAAGACTATCCTGGTGATACCATCAGCATACTGATTCTCTCTTTATGGTGAGTTCCCGAATATCGTTTCCACACCAGCAACTGCAAGGATACTTTAGGCAAAACAAAGTACTTCTGTTTAGTGATATTGTAATTTCTGATTCAATTAACAAGATGATTACTTAGCGACTCACAATCTGTCAAAGCAATTCTTTTGCTCGAAAATGATAAGAACACAAAAAAAAAACACAGACAGCCTTCTCTTTTTACAAGGGATTATATTAATGCCCCAAAACATACAATTATATCAATAAAATACATGTGCAGGCAAAAAGTGAAGAAATCTCCATCAATGCAGATTTCCTAATGCATTTAAAAAAAGCACTGATTCTTTTTTGATCTTTAGGTGTATTCTAAATATTATTTTAACCATAAAGTTTAATTCATTTCTCTTCATGCATCATAACATATGCATAAATATTATGTAACCAAAGTTCAATGAATTATTTCATGTATCACTTTGTTCAACTAATGTATATAACTCCAGGATGTCAACCATATTTCCAACCAAGCAAGTGGTTTATAATGATAACAATGTCCATAATAAATATTTAATGTAAAAAAGACTGTAATATTCATGAAATGATTTCTGCTTGTAATTTAATATGCAACAGATAAGAAGAATTGAATGGTGAAGGAAAGTAGAATAAAGCACTAAGCAGAAAAAGAAGCCAGATGGCATGTATGTAGAAATTTGAAAGCTTCACACAATTTTTAACAAGAAAAAAGGCTAGATTATATTATAGTTGAAAGAACAAAGAAACTTTTATATCATGTATTGCACACTTATACTAAAAAAGTAGTGTTCTAATCTAGTTGTTTTGAATAGTAAACGTGTTACTAGCACAATTTGTTTGGACAAGTTGGGTAATTACAATATTTTGGGGACAGGGCAGTTGTTCCTGAGAGAAAGTCAGCATCAAGATCTACTTCAGTCTCCTTTATTAACAGCCCCACATAAATAACCTGATACAAGCTGCTTGGGGATTGTGTGCTCTTCAATATACCAGCCACCAGTATGGTTTCTCTGAAAGACATCGAAAATGTCTTGGTGGCAATGGTGCCACTCTATGTGGCCATGTTCTTGGGCTACATTTCTATGAAATGGTGGAAAATATTCACCCCAGATCAGAGTTCAGGTATCAACAAGTTCGTAGCTAAAATCTCAGTCCCTTTCCTATCGTTCCATGTGATCTCTAGCAGCAATCCATACAAGATGAACAGCAAACTCATACTTGCAGACACAGTCCAGAAAGTTATAGCCCTTTCGACGTTCGCAATATTTGATAGATGCATCCTAGGAGGCAGGTTGGATTGGCTGATTACAGGATTCTCTCTATCTACACTTCCCAACACCGTGATTGTGGGAATCCCACTAGTGAATGGCATGTATGGGGAGGAAACAGCCAAGATTATGGGGCAAATAATTGTCTTACAGGTGATAATTTGGTACACATTACTTTTGTTTTTGTTTGAGTTCAGAGCTGCAAAGGCAGTCATTGGAGGTCTACCAAATGAAATCACAGGTATGCATTTTTCAAGTTAGAGCCACATTATGAACCATAAAGAATGTTTCTTGCCTTTTATAAGAAATCATGACTAATTGACTTGTGCGGAAAAGTGCATAATACTTGCAACAAGAAATATTTCTCATCTTAAATTTCTTTCATCATAAAGCTTTGGACTGTATTATATTTATATAACTATGGAAAGTTTATATTGTAATTGTAGAGGTTTATGTGGAAAAGAAAGAGAGATAATTTTATTAGAGAGAGAGCATTACATATTTATAGAGGTCTAAAGAATACCTCTAAATGGATATTCCTAAACGGATAACCAATAACCCACTAAGTTATATAAACTATAGAATTAATAACACTAATACTCCCTCTCAAGTTGGAGCATAAATATCAAATAAACCCAGTTTGGTACACAAAGACATAAATGACCCACTATTCAAACCCTTGATAAATATATCAGCAAGTTGCTCATAAGAATGAGTATGTAGGGTGGAGATCACCCCCTTCAACACCATATCTCGAACATAGTGACAGTCGATCTCAATATGTTTGGTCCTCTCATGGAATGTGGGATTGTTAACAATGAAAATGACTGCTTGATTGTCACAGAACATTGGCATTGGGACCTCAGGTGACAAGCCAATCCCAGAGAGGAGATCTAACCCACACCATCTCGCATGCAGTCTGAGCCATAGCTCTGTACTCAGCCTCAGCACTAGAACGTGACACCACGTTCTGCTTCTTGCTCATCCATGTAACAAGATTGTCTCCCACATAGGTACAGAAACCAGAGGTGGACTTCCTATCTTCACGATCCCCTGCATAGCCTGAATCTGAGTATGCCACAACATTAATATGACCATTCTTTCTATAGATCAAATTTCTGCTTGAAGAACCCTTTACATAAGAAAGGACTCGTAAAACTCATGTCCAATGTACCTTCCTTGGCTCATGCATAAACTGACTCAGCAAGCTAACCGCATAATAAATATCTGGCCGAGTAACTGTAAGGTAGATCAGCTTGCCAATGGGTCTCCTATACTGGCCTGAATCATCCAGCAGCTCAGAATCAGTATCCCACAGTGGTGGTGACTACTCAATAGGTGTACTCTCTGGTTTACACCCTAGCTGTCTTGTTTCCTGGAGAAGATCAAGAGCATACTTCCTCTGAGACAACACCATTTTGTCCTTTGCACATGCAAACTCAATGCCAAGGAAATACCTTGGTTTCCCTAAATCCTTGATAGTAAAGTGAGTAGCAAGGAAACTCTTCACCTCTTTGATGCCTTCACAATTACTACCAGTCACCAAGATGTCATCTACATAGACCACCAAGAGTACACACCCTTGCTCAGATCTCCCGTAGAAAACTGAATGATCCATAGCACATTCTTTGAATCCAGTCTTCAGTATTACTTGACAGAATTTCTCAAACCATGCCCTAGGACTCTGCTTAAGGCCATAGATTGCCTTTTTGAGCTTGCAGACTTTATTCTCCCCCTGAGCAATATAACCTGGAGGTTGCTCCATAAGGATAGTCTCTGTAAGATCACCATATAAGAAGGCATTTTTGACATCAAGCTGACATAACTCCCAAGAATAGTTGATTGCCACAGAGAGAACAATCCTGATAGAGTTGAGGCAAGCAACAGGGGAGAAGGTCTGATCATAGTCAACGCCATAAGTCTATGTGAACTCTGTAGCAACCAGTCTTGCTTTGTATCTGTCAACCGTGCCATCTGCTTTATATTCGATAGTGTAGACCTGACGACAGGTGACTATGTGAGCTCCCACAGGTCGAGTCACTAATTCTCAAGTGCCACGAGTTGCCAGTGCAACCACCTCTTCATCCATTGCTGTCTTCCAATGTGGAAGTAAAAATGCTTCCTGGTGGTTCCTGAGAATAGACTCAATACAAAGAGACAAGGCAAACGCACAAAATTATGGATGTAAAGAATCATAAGTAACAAAACTGGATATGGGATGAGCTGTAGAGGAGCGACTACCTTTCCTTAATGTAATTGGCAAATGGAGGTCATTTAGGGATGGATCTGCATCAGAAAATGAGGATGGCTCTGCCGTTGGTGAAGCTGGTTGTCTCTGGCGGCGTTGATATACCTTCAATGGTGGGGGAGTTGATGTTGGAACCAAAGGAACAATAGTTGGTATAGGGACAGACTCAACAACTCGCTCCCCCTCAACACAAGAATCACCATAGTATGCCAAAGATTCAAAGAATGTGACATCAGCTGAAACAAAATACCTACCTGAGGATGGATGGAAACAACGATAACCCCGCTGAGTTCTTGAGTAACCCACAAAGACACACTTGATAGTCCTTGGAGACAATTTATCCAGTCTAGGGGAAAGATCCTGAACAAAAGCAACACAACCAAACACCTGAGGAGGTAAAGAAAACAAAGGAGCATCCTTGTGAAGACGTCGAAGCGGAATCTTACTGCTCAGAGGAGTAGAGGGCATCCTATTGATAAGATAAATAGCAGTGAGAACAGCATCAGACCACAGGTGTTTTAGGACTTTCATATGAAGCATAAGTGTACGAGTGATATCTAAAATATGTCTGTGTTTCCTTTCTGCTACTCCATTCTGTTGGGATATATAAGGACATGTGGTTTGATGTAAAATGCCAAGGGATGCACAATATGATTCAACTTTGGTTTGCACAAATTCCAATGCAGAGGTTTATGTGGAAAAGAAAGAGAGATAATTTTATTAAAGAGAGAGCATTACATATTTATAGAGGTCTAAAGAATACTCCTAAATGGATATTCCTAAACGGATATCCAATAACCCGCTAAGCTATATAAACTATAGAATTAATAACACTAATAGTAATAAATAAACAACACTTTGGATTGTTTATTTTTCTAAATGAATTGGCACCTTCTGTATGGGTTATATATGCTGAGAAAAATCAAACAACCTCCTTTCTAGCCTTCTTGACAGTACACTCAAAATATATTGTTAGAAGACTTAACAATTGAATCAAATAATACAAAAATTAGGACCCACTCAAGTATAGTTATATATATCTTTTAATACTCCCAAAGTCTATGCAAGCAACCCATAAAATAAAACAACTCATGGAAACACTAAACGTTAACTTCCATACTTTCCTAACAAGGCATCAAGTGATGCAACCATTTAGTTATGAGAATCAAGGCACCAGTGCAAATATAATTATTATAAAAATTTTACTTATTTGTATTCTTAAACTTTCATCTAAAGCAAAATTATTGGTTGATCATGTTATTACAATCTTGTGTCTGAACATAATATTGCTCATGAAGGTCAAGAATCCCAGGAAGAGCAAGAATCTAGAGGCACTGGAGACAGCATTAAGGTCATAAGTTTGAGGAAGAAGAAAACATGGCTTGTTCTGCTGACGGTCCGGAAGAAGCTCATGACAAATCCTAACACTCATGCAAGTTTAGCTGGTCTAGGCTGGGCACTCATCAGCTTCAGGTAAGAAAGTTTAAGCACTATTATATAAAAATATCCATTTCATTTTGATAATATTTTGAGTGCATAAGTTTATGCTTTACAGCTAAAATTACTTGATGTCATCGAAGTGACAGGAATTGATAATACTCTGCAGGTGGGGGTTTCATCTTCCAGTGATTGTTGATAACTCAATATCAATAATGTCTGATGGGGGACTTGGAATGGCAATGTTCAGTCTAGGTATAACGCACACTAAACTTCAATCAAATAGCGTGGTCCAACCGTCTGTTAATTCTCACAAGCTCCTGGCACTTTCACAGGTCTCTTCATGGCATCTCAATCTAAATTCATAGCATGTGGGACTAGGATGGCAGCCCTGGCTATGGTACTCAGGTTCTTTTTAGGACCTGGAATAATGGCAATCTCTTTTTATGCACTCGGGATGAGGGGAAAATTGTTTAGTGTGGCAATTATCCAGGTGTGTGTCTCACTGTAAACTCATACTTATCACCAATCAATCATATATGTTTGATTCACAAAGCTAAAGTTCATAAACAAATAAATCTCAGCTCATTCATGCAGTACTGCGTTACAAATTGTAGAATTAAATGTGACCGTAATGGTGTTGTACAGGCAGCTTTTCCTCTAGCAATTGTGCCATTTGTGTTTGCTAAAGAATATGAACTACATCCAGATATCTTAAGCACTGGGTAATTTTCTCACAACTTGTTGAAGTTTTTCAATGTTTCATATTCTAAAAAACGAAACTGACACCTAATTTATTCTGATTGTAGGAACATTATTGGGATGATCCTTGCAGTGCCAATAGCATTAGCATACTACTTCCTTCTCGGGTTGTAACTAGCTCCTCAAGTACCAAAACAAATACAAACAGTGAAGCCAAGATTCATGTGAAGAGCTTGTTTAAACAGTGTGACATCTGACATGACAATGAAAAGGAAAGTGGGAGTTCAACATGTTAGTTAGAATTAACAAAAAATTTCTATATCTACCAGCTAGACCAGAAAATAAATCCTATATATCCAGACAGGTGCAGATATTATCTTATATATAGACCTGTTATCTTTTCAAAATATATAAATGTAATGACATTGTGCAATTCCAAAGAATCCAACAAAGCTTCCGATTTTCAATACAAACAATCCTACTTACATACTTCAGCCTCTTCAAGTGCTAAACAGTTTTATTATGGTTGTTCCAAGTTATTATTTGCTAGCGGTTGTGCCACATATGTGTGTAGTGCATCTACCAATGGTATAAGATGCGCGCACAAAATTTTTATCTGTTAAAGTATACTTTTACTTAGAAATGAAAGTACCAGACCCTAAATCAACATGTTAAACAAGCTAAAAATGTGTTTAACTCTGCTGTATACTTGCACCTTGATGCACGAGCTTCTTCAGATATCCAACATTATTCGTGATACCCTCAATGTCCAAGACAAATTCAAGGAAGTACCTTTCCTCCTTAAAAAACCCACCATTTTAAACAAGTTTCATGCATTCATCCTACAATCCTCACTTGAAAAAAAAAATCACACATCCACTGGCAGACAAATCCAAAATCCTACTGAAACAACCTAATGTTTCCTCAAAAGACATGTTATTTCTTTCCTTTTGAATCGCAAGTCGCAATCTTTCTTCCTTCAGTGCAACGAAACAAAAGGAATCACAAGTGACAGAGGTGGTGATTTTGTTCGGAGACGATTGCTTGCTTGCTTACTTACTTGCAGACGAGAGAGCACTGGAGGAGGTCAACGCAGTCGAGCTGGGAGAAGACCCGGCCAATCGAGGTGAGTCGGCGAGCGGAGCGCCGGCGGCAGGGTGCGTCGTCGTTCTGAGATTCGCCAGCGTCGTTGGGGGCTCCTCTTCCAGGTGTGTCGACGTCTTCCATTTCGCTGGATACGATTCCTCTCTTTCTGGTTCTCTTCTTTCTTTTCTGGAATCCCCGAAAACCGTTTTCGAACGATCGGGACAAAAGTGTGAGGGCAGTTGGATATTTGGACCGGGAAAGTGCATATGTTTCCTGTAGGTACTTTAAATCCCAACCGTTGGTTAAATCCAACGGATAAGATTAAATTTAAGGGAAACCCTATTGCGCTGCCTTCTTCCATTTCGCTGCGACGCTGCCTCCTTCGTCTCCGGTTGTGCTATAGATCCCACTGGCCCTGCGCTGCGACGCTACCTCCTCTGGACCCAACGGTTGTGCTTCCTCATCCCACTCTGATCTGCGACGTTGCCTCCTCTGGTCTCGACACAGCGGTTGTGCTACAGATTCCACTGGCCCTACGCTGCGACGCTGCCTCCTCTGGACCCAGCGGTTGTGCTTCCTCATCCCACTCTGGTCTGCGACGTTGCCTTCTCTGGTCTCGACACAGCGGTTGTGCTACAGATCCCACTGGCCCTTCGCTGCGACGCTGCCTCCTCTGGTCTCGACACAGCGGTTGTGCTTCCCACTGGCCATCTCTTGCTGGGTTGTGTTTCCTGATCCGCCGTCTCTTGCTCGGAATGGAGTGGCCACATCTCGGCTCTTCGTCTAGGACGACAGCAAAGCTGCCCATTCGCCGACCAGGAGTCGCTCACGATAGCGGCTCTTCTCCTCCTAATCCACTGGTATGATTTCGTTTTCTGTAGCTGTAAGATGACCATGATTTTTTTCTGTAGCAATTGATACCTCAGTTTTTTTTTCTGTTTTTGCCTATGGGATCTGTAGCCTCAGTTTTTTTTTTCTATTTTTTTTTTCAAGCAATTGATACTGATCTGTAGCCTCAGCATGCTGTCTTTTAATTACCTCCCTTTTTGTTGTCTTTTGGATTGCTTGGTCATGTGTACTGTCAACAAATCTTGTACCACATGAAGTTATTATAATCTTGATTATTGATGCAGCCAGG
>JAMKQA010020384.1:0-19471 GCA_024699735.1 Posidonia australis | reverse complement strand
AACGCCTCCTATCTGAAGAAGTACTATCAGTGACTCTCAGCTGATCCCAATGCCTTGCACCGTGAGTCATGCATCATTGCATAGCATAATAATTCTTTACATTCTTTTTCTTTTTGCATAGCATTATCATTGCCCAATGAGGAAATTGGGAGCCTGCCTGCGAGATGTGTCAAGTCCTCCTCATGTGCCACTACCCTAAGAGCTTAGGATGTGCGGGAGAGATTTCAGAGGAATGGGCTAAATGTGCAAATTCCCATGGGGCTTATATCTCGTGAGGGAGTTAAAATGTTAGGTCTAGAAAGAGAGTGAGCAAAAAATACACAAGACCTAGGAGCAAAAAAAGAAGAAGACAGAAGTTGCAGACAAAAGCTGAGCTCCACCGAGAGAGGCATGTAAACAACCTTACTCCTACCATTTAGCTTGGAGAGGAGTAGAAGCACGCACTTATTAAGCCCAAATGATCAAAGGGACTAGCCACCCTCCTCAGCATAAGTGTTTATTACCCTCAAGCAGGAGTAGGGTCAGTTAGCATGCCTATGAGGGAGAAAAGGAAAATGAATCCTCAAAAGAGTAGGTATAGGACCCTAAGCGTTTGGCATGAAGCCCATAAATCTGAAGGAGAGCCATTAATAACCTAGGTGCTTAGGTTAGTGTGACATGAGTCGAGGGCACTGTCACCTCTTATCGCAGATAAAACAGGCTTCCTTGGTGCTGAGGGCACCATTGTATCAATCCGCCATTTCTTTACAGTTGCACAGCATTATTTGTTTTTGTAAAGCATTATTACTCGCATTTCGACCAGGGGCATGTCAACTGCCTTATGAGTCGTGTCAGCATTTAGCCAGAACGCATTTTTTAAGCATAATGGCAAGTATCATTCGCATTTCGACCAGGGGCATGTCAGCTACCTTATGAGTTGTATCAGCATATAGCATATATTGCATTCACTTTGCAAGGCATTTCACTCATATTATGACCAGGGGCATGTCAGCTGCCTTATTGGTCATGGTCTAAGCAAGTAGGCATTCAGCCAGGGGCATGATAGTCACTTCTTTTTGGAGGAATTTGAAATCAGAAACGTATTGATCCTTATTAGCAGATATGAACTTGCAAGAAACAGAAAACAATGCAAGGCGACATCAATGTTATTATGTCCTATCAGGAGTACAAGCATCTAATCAAGTCGAGGCCTCTTTGAGCTGCTCGCCTCCTTGGTATCGCTGCCACCAGGCGGATCCTTGCTCGAGGTCCACGTCTCTCTGATCTCCGCCTCATACCTGGCTGTGCAGCCCGAGCCTTTGACAAAAGCAAAAAGAGAAGACCTAATGCCATCGCTCTTCAGTCGGGCCAACCTAGCAGTGGATGCGTTAGTGCCCGCTACATGCTTTTTCAGCCTATCCGGGCAAGGGGCTTTGCTTTATGGAGTCCTGGCAGAAGCCGAACTGGCGAAGAACCCGGACGAGATGGTACTCCACACCACCAGAAAATCCAGGGAGTACCACGAGTCGCATGTTCGTGGTGTTGAAAAAGGCAATGAAGTTCTGTGATGTAGAAGATATGATGCACCACGTCACAGAATCTACATCGAGATTCCGTAGTTTTTCACACAATTCTGGCACCCCCGGAAGCAATCTCGAGTGATGGTTAAGGCTGTAGGCATCAAAGGTGCAAGGCCAGGGATGCAGTATCTTCACCCCCATGTGAGCAGCAAACCAGACCTGGCAAAAAGGGGTTAAGGTTATTTAAAGCACAGTAGAATTTTAAATATGGTCAGATGATCTGCCTACCTGCACCAAGGCACCACATCCATAGAAGTGGCGGGAGCGCCTTGACGCCCAGTCCAAGCCTACAAAAGTCTCAGCAAGCAGAATTGGAGCCAGGTCAATTTCACGAGCTGTTACCGCCCAGGCTATCTCGGCCACCTCAATGGCCACAGTTGTCCGGCCATGACTGAAAATCAGCTCCCCGAAGAAGCGCAGCACGAAGCAGAAAAGCCACAGAGGGTTCAAAGAACAGCCGCCAATGATGCTGTCAAAGTAATCCAGACGTACCATGGGGGTAGAACCATCCCGGCAGATGATGCTTTTCACGCATTCTTCCTTGGCAACGCCCGTATGGCGGCTCAAGACATGAACATAGCTGTTGTGGTAGAAAAACACGGAGGGAGATAAGAATGGCGATAAGCCGCAGATGCGCCTGACCTCCTCCAAGGTGATAGTCATTTCCACCTGCCCGAAGCAGAACACGTGCGAGGCTGGCTTCCAGAAGCGGGCCATGGCACATAGCAAATGCCAATCAACCTCTACTTTGGCAATACTGAGGAGGGAGGATGATATGCCCCAAGTCTTCAGTTGTTCTCGATCAGTATGTGTCAATGCGTCAATCCAGCTGCGCAGAGCATCCGAGAAGAGTTTCGGCGTCTCCATGGTCGGATAACCCTGCAACCATAATCAGCCACAACAGTATGAAATGCAGAAAATTCAGCGGCATATTGCATATAAGATCAGGTGTAAAAGCATACATGAAAATCCTGTTCAAAAGAGACAAAATGCAAGAAGGACCAAGGAAAATCTGCCAATGTAAAGCAAATACAATACAAAAATCTAATGCAAATCCGCCATGCAAAACAGAAGAGAAATCTGCTATCCTGTTACAATACAAAAAAATGACCTGCATGGAAAATCTATGGCAATACAGGGAACACATGCAAAAAAATCTGCTGTAAAATGGAGAGAAAATCTGCAAAATAGCATGAATGTGGAGAAAATTCATACAAAATCTGCAAAAGCTGGCAAAGATAACAAGGACTTGTATAAAATCCAGCAGAGTATTATGCACAAGGGATCAAACAATGGGCATCTGCTGTATAAAAAAAAAAAAATCTACATAGGCAAAATCTCCAAGAAACAGCAAAAGGTGATAGTATATCATACCATTACAAGTCCGTACTCAGAAAATGGGGTCGCTGTAGCAGAAATCGAGATCAACAGTGCTTTTCTTCACGAGAGGCGGCGGTTTTTCTCGTAAAGAACGAGATTCATATAGGGGAGCAGCAGGGATTTGGACCAGGAAAGGAAACAAAACTCACCATTTCTGGGGACGCACTTATATAGCACAGGAAACAAACGCATCTTGCTACCGCAATTAGGCGGCACACCAAGGTGGCGCATATAAGTGGCGCCCAGCAAGACTGAAATTCTGCAGCATCAGTTCAGATTATCTACCTCGCCAAATCGGTGCCATTTTTGCTTAATCCAGCATGGGGTACATGTTTGCATACAACATGCACTTACAAAAACCCTGAAGGGCACATCACAAAATCCGGGGATATGTTATACATTTTCAAAAAATGTTAAACAGTGTTTTTACAGAATTTTCAGCAAAATTACAATAAAAAAGATCACTCCTCGGAGTCTTCCTCATCAGCTGCCGCCTTTTGGAACTGTTCAACCAAGGTCCTGTTGCTTGCTCTAGTGAGTCGGCGCGACCATTGAGCAGCAGCGGCAGCCTGAGAACGAGGAGCGGAGTTGAGAACCGCCTAGGTGACCTCGGTGTCAGAACAGTCCTCCTCAGGTGCCTCCCTGGTGAAGTCCCCGCGGGTGTCTACATTCGCCCTCTCGGTAGGGAAATCTTGCTGCAAAAAGCAAACATATGTTAGATAGGAGAGTTTTTGAATAGCTGGACAATGTTGCGTTAGCGCAGTTCCTACAAAACAGCAGAAGTATCAGATATATTCAATATGGCAGTTTGCAAAATAAAAATCTTACCCGCTTCCGGCGGATGTCAGCGTAGAAGCCTCCAAATTTCTCCTCGAAGCCCTGTGCATTAAAGCATATAGCAGATTATTGTAGTTCTTGCGAAAGCAAAAGCAATGAAAAGCATAAATGGAAGATCTGTACCTGAGCCCAGCTGGTCGCATACCACATCCCGCGCTTTCTATCCCGCACAGCCTCCTCGAATAGGTACGGCTTCCCTGCACGCCGGTACCAAGCAAGATAGTCTGTATAGTTGACTTCTCGAAGGACGTGCCTGTCCTGAGAAGCCATGGCAACTGCATGCCGATGCCTAGCAGCCGAGCGAGTCGTGGCCGGGAGGCCCATATCAGCAGGAGGAGGGGCAGGAATGCAGAATACATCAGAGAACTGATGCCGCACACGCCCTGGGAGATAGAGGGCCGACTTCTTCATGCAGTAGAATCTCACCTGTTTGTCCCTCAGAACGCGGCCAGAGTTCAGGGGAGCCCAGTTGAAGCCATCATATCGAGCGAATGGGCGTAGGTGAACCTGTTGCAGAGACAGAAATTGTAGGCAAGCAAAGTATAACAGGCATGCAGAGATTAAGGGCAGAGGAGACTTACATCCTCGAGTTCTACCAGTTCCAGCAGATACCAGTAGGACTCATAGCTAAACACCCCAGCAGTAGCCCGGTGGTTAGGCTCGACCCACTAACGGGGAAGGGGTAGGAGCTCGTCCCGCAGGCGGCTAAAGCAATGCCCCCTGGTGATGTGCTCCATGATCCAGTACTGTAAATGCAAGCACAAGTCAGTATTTCAAATATCATGCATAAAAGAAATTTGTTCAGAAGTAAATACTTACAATCAGCAGAGGGTACAGCCCCACGTAAGAGCGGCGCCCGAGCTTCATCACGTTGTCGACCCCACAAACCAGCCAGGTATAGCTAGCACCAGTCCAGTCATAGTGATCCAGGTGCTCCAGGTTGGTCAGATATGCAATCCAATCAGTGAGGATACAGTAGGCCGACGAATTGCAGAAGATCAAGGCTAGCAGCTCCAGCAGAAAATGCCTCAGTACAAAATCTGCTTCCTCACTGCCAGGCTCGGGGTTGGGCCAGAACTTGTCCCATTCCCATAACCACCCCATTGTGATCATATGCTTCCCCCTAGGCGGCTTAGGAGGAATACGGCCAAGATGCACAGGCGCGAGGTGAAAGCCATGGGTGCTCTCGCCAATGATGGGCTCGTCACCAACGGGTAGGCCCGTCAGTAGAGCCCACTGATCAAGCAGAGCCCACTGATCAGGCAGAACAGTCAGCTCACCAGAAGGAAAGTGGAAGGAGTGTGTCTCGAACCTCCACCTTTCCACCATGGCCCGGAAGAAGTTGTAGTGGCCGTGGATGATGGGAAGGCGCAGCAAACCGCCAAACGGAGTCTGGTGATGGAGAAAATCCTGCAGAAACTCCGGCGGACGGTGGAAATGCTCGAGCATCGGACCCCAGTGGCACCGCATGATCCGGTTTGCATCCCCCTCCTGAAACATCAAGCACATATTGTAAACCAGGTCAGGAGCAAAAAGCACAAAAGCAGAAAGCAATTTAAAGTACATCGAAGCAAACAATTACCTCAAACTCGGGGCTCTCGCAGATATGACAGTCACTCAATAGCCGCCCCTCGAAGTTTCCAGACTCTTGGAAATGCAATTGTCCAAAAATACCTGGCTTAAATATATTTTTTCATCCAGTTTGAGCTTACCTCAACAGGGATAGCGGGTGTCGAGCTACCGGAGGCCCACGACCTCGAGGAACTGCCCCCTCGTTCGGAACGAGAACTAGAAGGCATGTCCCCCGAAGATTGTGGGGTTTCCGCCTCGGGAACCGACTCATCCTGCAGACAAAAGTTGAACGGCAGCAACAAGCGTCCAAATTAAATGGGGCATAATAACAAACCGCAGGATATTTTGATAAAAACTGTAGCATGTAATGGTAGAATGCAAGCATATGGTTATGAATCAGTGCAAAAATGTCAAGCAGTTCAATGCAAAGCAGTTAACAGAAAAATCAGAGATTAAATGCAAGCAATGGCAGTATGTGTAAATCCAGCAGTCACCGTCAGGGCAGCCCGCCGGAGCATCACCGGCAGCTCGGAACGCCACTAGCAGCCGGCGCCTTCCTTTGGCGTGCCCGCACTCCCCAATCCAGCAGCCACCGAGCGGAAGCCCTAGCCGCTGCAATCCGGAGCCCGCAACCGCACGGCCAGTCAGAGCCGGAGCCCGCAACCGCACAGCCAACGCGCGGAATAGCCCGCCGGAGCCCGCAACCGCACTGCCAGTCAGAGCCGGAGCCCGCAACCGCACAACCACCGCGCGGAGTAGCCCGTCGGAGCCCGCAACAGCACGGCCAGTCAAAGCCGGAGCCCACAGCCCGAGAGTCAGCCACCGCGCGGAAGCCCTAGCCGCTGCACTCCGGGACCCGCAACTGCAGCCCGAGCCTTGCCAGTCTGCCACCGCAACCCGCGCGGAACGGGCCCGCAGCTCCAGGTCCGTCTTGGACCTTCAACCATCGACCACCAGCAACGTAGAGCAGGGCATACAAGCAAAAAAAGGGGGAAGAGGAATCGGAACTTACCCTCGCCGGCGAGCCGCGGTCCAGCCAATCCTGGAGAGTTTGATCCATGCGGCCGTCACCTGTCGCCGCTGCAGCTCGCACCACGCCGACGCGCCCCACTCGCGCACCAGCCACGAGCACTCCCACAGCGCACTCCTCGCGCGCTGCCACTGCAAGGACAGGAGGCGGGCGCTGCCACTGTAGAAGGAGAGGAGGAGGAAGACGCAGCCCCTTTCGCGTGAAGAGGGAAGAAGATGAAGAAGAGGAAGAGGCGCAGGTCTATCGGAGGGAAAGAAATATTTTTTTCCTTCGTAAGGCTTATGCATGATGCCTTGGAAGGAAATAATAAGATGCATGAACAAGACCAAGCAGCAGCGATCCTTTGCATTGCCATGCAGTCCCAAGCAGCAAAGAAGAAAAATTTGGCAGTTATGGCAGTTGGCCAGTGGGGCCCGCACGAGAAACAAGACAAAGTGCAAAAATGCAAAATGACTGAGACAATTGCGTTCCAGTCCTTACCATCTCACAGCACAAACATCAAGTGCAGAATATGCAGTATCCCGTAACATGGCGGTTAAATGCATTGTGTGGGTAATTTGCAGAAAATCCCCTACATTTTGAAGAAATTGCAAATCAGTCCCGGAAAAGCGCGGGAAGTTTGTTTTAGAGTAGACATCTGTCAACATACAGCAGAAGCTCAAATGTCAGTGCGCAGTAGCAATACGGCAGTTAAATGCATCGTGTGGGTAATTTGCAGAAAACCCCCTGCATTTTGAAAAATTGCAAATTAGTCCCAAGAGGACGTAGAAAATTTGTTTCAGAGCAGACATTTGTCGATAGGCAGCAGAATCTCAAATGTCACCGCACAATCGCTGCACAACAACCAAAAAAGCAGTTTGGTTGGGTAATTTGCAGTAAAACCCAAAAGTTATAGATATTTGCACACAGATCCTTACCTTCGCAAGTAGTTTCAAGAATCGCAGATTTGAGCATGCATCACGACAAGAGTGCCAGCCTCCGCACCGCAACCTCAACACTCAGCATATTGCAGTCCCTTCCAGGGGAATAATCCTGGAGTTATCGCCTAGCTTTCCGGGATCTCATCCCGAGCGGATAAGACTCCTCCGCCCCTTTGGATTCTCGCGGGCGCAGAATCCAGCTTGCTTGATTTTGACCGGGCGATCATTGTCCTTTGCCCCTTTGGATTTCCGCAGGCACGGAATCCAGCTTGCTTGACTTTGACCGGGCGGTCATTGTCCTTCGCCCCATTGGATTTCCACGGGCGCGGAATCCAGCTTGCTTGATCTTGACCGGGCGGTCAGGGTCGTGTGCCCCCTTTGGATTTTCGCGGGCGCGAAATCCAGCTCCTTGGCTTTGACGAGGCGGTCAAATGTCCTTTGCCTTTCCTAGGCTTTCCTTGACTTTAACCGGGCAGTTAAAGTCCTTGGTTTCTCGGATTTCCTGGGGCAGGAAATCCCGTGGCTCGACCTTTTGACCCGATGGTCAAGGTTCTAGCCCCTTTCTCGGATTTCCAGGGGCAGGAAATCCCGTGGCTCGACCTTTTGACCCGATGATCAAGGTTTTAGCCCTTTCTCGGATTTCCTGGGGTAGGAAATCTCGTGGCTCGACCGTTTGACCGGTTGGTCAAGGTCTTAGCCCCTTTTCTCGGATTTCCCCGGGCAAGAAATCCAGTTGTGCGACCCGCTAACCGGGCGGTCAAGGTCCTTTTTCTAGATTTTCGCGGGCGCGGAATCTAGTTGTCTGGTCTCTGACCGATTCGTCGGGCGTGCGAGGGTGCCTAACACCTTCCTCGCATGAAACAGGGATCCTTACCCACATTTCTGGTTTTACGCAGCCCTTTTTGTTTGTTTGCATGATTTTCATGTGTTTTATAGTTTTCCTCGTCTTCCATAATAGATTAGGTGGCGACTCCAGCACTTTGCATTTTTTCTCCTGTTCTTTTTGCCGTGGCTTTGCCGCTCTTTTGGCACACACACACCACCTACCCGTGTGGGCCACCCCCGTCGGAATGGTTACATGCACGAACAGCCTTCCATCTGTCTACGTCCTCTTGGGACTCGGTCTCCACGACAGGGGCCTTGCCCCTAGGACCACGAGGAGGCATCCTACTGGAGAAAGGCAAAGTACCTGCACCACAAAAAAAGCAACAATCAAAAAACTATGACGAAAATCAGGTGCAGATCCTACCATGCATGCAAAACCTATGGAGTCTCTAGACTGGACACCCTAAGTGTAGTGCGTCCTAGTGAACCTGGAGCTCTGATACAAGATTTGTAACACCCCAAATTTTCCACAATAATTTAAACTAATTAAATTACGGAAAAATTAAAGCTAAATAGTAAATATCAAACTACCAGGAACCTGTGTGTGTAGCTTGGGACTCCGATCAATATGCACTACGCTAAACCAATTACATGTCCGCACTTGCAAACCAAAACCACAAGGAAAACGCATGAGTAACCAAAGTCATCTAGTACGCACCCCATGAAAACTACAGAAAATAAAACCTTAATTTATTTTCCTTTTAAATTCATTTTGCAAACCATTTTCTCAAAACCTCATGAATCCGGCCCACACCGGCCAAAACCACAAATTAGGGCTTTATTAGCCCAAAGTCACAAGCAAAGGCCCTCAATGGCCAAAACTACACACAGTGATTCGGGAAGCTCGACGCTAGGTGTGACCATGTCGGTGGAACTCCAAGGCCCGGTTCACCAAACCTTACTCCGGTGTGCGGAGACACACTGGGAGGTCCGATACAGTCACGGCAAAAATGGTGAATCCGGGGGAAGAGACAAGACTCGGAAACACCAAAGGGAAGACAAAACGGATAAGGAAAGGAGTCACCACCTAGTCTTTCAATGGAAAGACGAGAAAAACCAAGAAATCACAAAAAAGGCAGAAAGTAAACAAGATGCAAAGATGCATGTGTGATCTGTGCCTAATGGATAATGCAAGATGAATGCGGCCTGGAGAAAGGGTAAGGATTCTGGTTACGCATGGGGAAGGGGTTAGGCACCCCCATACGTCCGAGAGAACTCGTTCTTTCTAGGTTTCCTACTGTCAATGGTCTGCTAAATGTATACTTGCTTATTCTATATGCTCATGCATGAATGTGACCGAAAAGATGCCAAGTCAATGAGAAGTGAAATCAAAGGAAAAAGTCAATCCGAGGGTCGAATGTAGGCATTGTTAATGCCACTTTACTGTACGCCCGTGGGCGATGAGGAAAATCGTTAAACTCTCAGAAAGCGTCTCGCAAAACAGCGGAAATCTGAGAAAATCAAAAAGGGGAAAATAATCCGTATTTCGGGACCATGTCGGCTTTGTAATCCTTTTACTATACGCCCTCGGGCGATGGAAAACCGAAACAAGTGAAAAACGCGAAAAACCGAGGAAAATCTGGAAAACGAGGTAAAGACTAAACTCGGAACATAGCTAGAAAGCGTGCACCAAGCAAGGAAGAAAAGACGGAAAAAACCGTTCAAAAAGATGTGGAAAGTATGTAAAATGCAAGTGTGTGCAAATCTGAAGAAGTCTAGGAGGTTTTGTGCAAAAAAGCCCAAATCCGAGGAAAATCAGAGTGTGGAAGCCCAAGTCAGCGAAAACACATGGGAAAACACATTCCATGCATGCATGAAGAAATCTAGGGTCAAATATGCTCCTTAGTGCAAAATGAAGTCCTCTAAGGGCTAAAATGCAATTTACCCACAAATGCATGCAATGTATGTCAAATCAGCACAAAATCTGGATATAAATGCAAGGAAAATACTCAGAATTGATTCAGGGGTAAAACAATCATTCTACCCCTGAAAACAGCAAATCAGAGTAATTACAATAAAGCACAGGGGCTAAACTACAAAATACCCAGCAACCAACGCATTCAAGAAGAAATTCAGTAAAACAGAGGGTTAAAGTGCAATTAAATCATGAAAAGATGTTTCTGGAAAAGTTTCAGAGAAGTATGAGGGTTAACAAGCAATTTAACCAACAAAAACAACTATCCAGAGAGTTTTTGAAACATGCATGGGCTTAAATGCAATTTTCACTGTAAAATGAACTGTAAGAAACATTCTGAGAAGGTGTAGGGTCTCTCATGCAATTTTCACAGAGAAAATGAACTTGCAGGAAGTTTTTAAGAAAGTATAGGGTCCTTTTAGCAAAATGTCTGAAAGCAAACATGTTTCAAAGACTCTGGAAGGCTTTAATTAAAGTTTTAAACTCAGAAAACATTATTTTAAATGTTCAGGGTAAATCATGTAATATTTTCAGTTAAAACTTTATTCGAAACTTTTTAGAAAAATGAGTGCAAGACCTATATGCAATAAAAGGACCAGAAAGTAATTCCAGAAGGACCTATTTGCAAGAAAAACATAAACTCCAGTTTTTATTTAAAATAAAAGTTTAAATGTTTTTAAAACTGAAAAAAGGGACGACGGTCGCCGGCGACGGAACTCGCCGCCGTCGACCACCGGAGGGAGGCAAACAAGCCTTCGCGTGGTCCGATCTGAGATCAGACTCCACGGGAAGCAAGAAGGAGAGGAGAGGAAGACATCCAACGGAGTGGATGGACAATCCAGCGGTGGGAACGGGCCCCCACCTACCTCATCGTCGAGGTGCTCCGGCGACGACGTCGGGGAAGAAGGAGCTCTCCGGAGGCTGAGGAGCGGTGTTCCAAGGCTCCTGGTGGCTGCGGGATGCTGCGGGGACCCTTCCGTAGCGGCATGAAGGTTGGAGGAGCGAGGTGGTGGCCTGAGCGTTGTCGCCGCGGCTTCCTCCGGCGAGTGGCGTGGCTGGGACGATCCAGTGGTCGTGGCGCGTGTCTAGAGGCTCGGGAGTGCTTGTGGGGCATGAAGGATGGTGTCCGGACCAATGGAGGGGCGCAGGAGGCTGGAGGCTACTCTGGTTGCTCTGGATCCCGTCGTCTTCTCCGGCGACGGCGGGATCAGAGCGCTATTCCGGCGGGCGTCGCGCGGGCTGCTGGTAGTGGCGGAACGGCAACGGCAGGGTACAGCGAGCTCCGAGAAGACCAGAGAAGGAGGTGAGAAGGCTCAGGGGTCCAGGAAACTTCTTGGATTGCCCCCCACCTCTGTCACCGGAGTTTGGCGACGGCAGGGCACGGCGGAGCTCCGTTAGCCAAGGGATCACCCTGGATACCTTGGAAACACTCCGGGATGAGAAGGAAGGCCTAGAAATCTACAATTCAGGCAAATAAAAGAGGATTTGTGTGTACCTGGCTGGAGTTGCCTCGCTAGAGCTCTGGAACGGCGACTGGCTCTGCTCCTCTTCCCGGCGCTCTAGCACTCTGGTTCTCTCTCTCTCGCTCTGAATTGTCTTCTGCGGTGGAGCAAAAATTCTGGAATCCTTTCGCATGCGAGCTCTGCTTCTTCATTTATAGGTGAACCCAACACTGTAACAGAATGGCAACAAATCCGACCGCCATTATGCCAGCTCAGCAGACAGCCAACGGTTGTCCCCCACGCGCTTCGGTCTGTCCCCTTGCGCGCCGACAGAGGCCAACAACTGTCCAAGCTTGCAGCGGCACATCCAGTGGCTGCCGGTGGTTGATCCAATGGCTGAGGTAGCTTGGGGAGCTGCTGGCTCTGATGGACTGAAGAGGCTGGGTTGCTGAATGAGCTCAGGGTGGAAAGGTGGCTGAATGGCTGATTGGGTTCGTGAGGTGTTAAGGAGGAAGAGTGAATTCAGGGGAGAAATGAGTTGGGTTGAAATAAAATTTGGATATTTAGGTGTAAACTTAGGCCAATGAAGGAAAATGTGATATTGGGCTTAGGTCTGGATGGAAATGAATGAGCTTGGTTTTGGAAGAAGTTCAAATGTGGGTTGAGCCATTGTGGACTTTGGGCTTCATGGGCCTCCATGGGCCTATGTAGGCCTTGTAGGCCCCTATGGGCCTAAGTGGGCTTCAATGGGCCCAAATGAATTAAATGGGCCCAAATAGGTTAAATGGGCAAAAATAGGTCTTGTGGGCCCAAGTGGGCTCAAATAGGGTTTAATGGGCCTATGTGGGCCTTCATGGGCCCAATTGGGTTTAGGTGGGCCTAAATGGGCTAAATGGGTTTAGGTGGGCCCAAAAGGCTTTGGTTTAGTCAGAGCACTGCTACCACATCTCCATTCTGTAAAATTGGGAAAATTGGGGTGTCTACACTAGGCAACCTAACTTTGGCCACACGCAGTCCACTAAGGAGCGACCCCAGCATTATGCACTGCTATGGTGACGGCTACCTTATGCAGGAACGTTCACCGTCCCGCGATTCCCCTTCCTCAGGAGAACCCTCAAAAGCCAACCCCTCCTAGGGAAGGTTGTCCTATCTCTCAGGACGCTACCAACTACGGGGCACATGTCCCACCCACACTGGTTACCACAACGTACGCCTCCTCACGGTGTCCTCCACACACGGTGCTCAGGAGGGAGTGTCATACCTCCACACCCGACAACACCCGAGCCTCAGTGCTCACAGTGACAATACGAGTATCATACCTCCCCGTCATGCCACAAGACACCTCAACCCACAGACCACAACCCTAGCATTGAGACAACAGTTAAGGAGTCTCATACCTCCAGGACCCGACGCCCCTCAGCCTGAGGTATCTCGGTCCCCGACCTTAACCAGGGTGTCGTGCCCGACCACCCGAGAATGTCGTCGCATTCCCTGGTCCCGATGACACGGTCCCACACTATCTCGGCCCACACATAGAAAACTAGGAAAAACACTTTCCAAATTAAGCCAACTATTTCCTTGAAATCCATTTTCCAAACTATTTTCATATCTGTGAGAATTCTTCCAAAACCTCGACAGAACGGCACATTAGGTGTCCTAGGAGACCACCACTGATGGCCCACAATCCCATCTTACAGGGACAAAACACGGTAGTCCAGAAAGTCCGTGGAAAACACATTTTATAAACTCATTTGGGCCCAGATTTGGCATGCCGAAAACAGGTTCAATATGCCAAAAACCCCTAGTTCAGTAAGCCGATCTGGATCGGTCGACCGAATCAGGTCAACGGTCAACGGTCAACGGTCAACACTCAGGCCAAATTCGGTATATCGTCCAAAATCGGACGACTGTATTTCGACCAGAGGACCTAAATTGACAGAAAAACGGTATGCCAAATGGAATCGGTATACTGAAATCCACTGGTTCAGTATGCCATTTCCATTTCGGTATGTCGAATTCTGCGAAACCAGAAAACAGGCCAAACCCTACCGTCCGAAATCGCCTCAACTGGGACCTCCGATCGATCCTCCACAAAAAATCTTGCATAAAACATATGATGCAGACCCTCGAGTCTACTCCAAAATGCAACAAACAAAACTAGAATCCATTCACCATGCATCAAGATATAAAATTGGAAAGACAGAAGGGTCAAAACGACTCAAAACACACCAACCATCATAAATGCCGATAAATTCGCCATAAATTCTCAATAAATCACAATAAATTCTAAGAAAGTAAATTTACCTACATTCCATGCAATCTTAGCATTTCCTACTAATTTTATGCTCTCTGTTACATGAGGTTGAGATGCATACCTGAGAATGTGCTTCGGCGATTCTTTGGCGACTATGGCCTCGCCACGACCACAGGAGCACACCATGCAAGCTCCGTGCACCACCCCGAGCCCTCCACTTCGCTCCCTCGATCTCTCTCTCAATGCGTGCGAAGGAAGAATAGGGGAAACAAAGGAGGTCAGGTGGAAGGAGACGGGGAAAGGAGAAGGAAGAGTGGGGAGGAAGAGAAAGAAGGTGGGGGAGGAGGAGGGATGCGCCGTCGAGGAGGAAGGGAAAGGAAGAAGAATGAAGGAGAAGACGACGATGGCGACGGAGGAGAGCGGTGTGGCTTATAAAGCCTGCGCCCGCAGTAGCTAAGAACGTGCTCACCTGCGCATCTCAGCCACCGGCACATCGCACGAGCAACCAACCACTCCGCCCAACCACCAACCACAACCAACAGCTCACAAATGCAGGCCCCACGGGGACCCCACTCCTGGGCCCCACACCTGGGCCCCACATGCACAGTGCCACAATGCACAGTGCCAAACCACGCACAGGGACACGCAAGGAGAAGCCTGCCCACGAGGCTCAAGCCAAAAAGCACAGAAACGCATAACGGGCCTCAGAACAGTAACACTCGTCCAGGAATAAAATTCATAAAATGTAAATTATTACAAAATGAATTTTACGGGTGTTACACTTCCCGAGCATGCCACTTCTCTTCTTTTTCCTCTCCTTCCACTCGTTCTCATCCTCCACCCATCTAACTCCTCCTCCTTCCCGTCTCTCTTTTTCTCTCTTTCACTTTCCCTCCCCCCCTACGTTCCCCCTCCTCTGTTCGGTGTGCTCAAGGGACGACGAAGGCGTGCGGTGGCTCGTAGCGACGTGTGGAGCTCAGGTGGTGTGCTCCTATGGTTGTGTGTGCCCCGGCAAGGGTCGTGGTCATCAGAGTCAGCTGGAGGATCGCCGACACACGTTTCTCAGGTACGCATCCCCAACCCATATAGTAGAGAGCATGAAAATGATAGGATTGCATGAAACCTAGGTAAATTTAGTTTCTTAGAATTTATTGTGATCTTATGAGAATTTATGGTAGATTTATGGGCATTTGCACCAGTGGTTGAGTTTTGGGTCATTTTGACCATTATGTCTTTGCAATTTTATATCTTGATGCATGATAAATGGATTTTAGTTTTGTTTATTGAGTTTTTGAGTAGGCTCGAGGGTCTACATCTTATGTTTTATGTGAGATTTTTGGTGGTTGTTTGGGAGGTTCGATCGGAGCTTCCATTTTGGACGATTTCAAACAATAGGATTTGGAATGTTTTATGTTTTTTGCAGAATTCGGCGTATCAAACCATTTTGTATGTCATTTTTCTGTCAAATTAGGTCTTCTAGTCGAATTTCGGTCGTTCGATTTTGGATGGTCGGCCGAATCAGGAGATTTCGGTCGACCCAACTATTTTTGGTATATCGATTGTAACCTTAGTGTTGATCGTTGACTCGGTTCGATATACCAACTATTGAACTAGGGGTTTTTGACATACCGAACTTGTTTTTGGCATGCCGAATCTACGTTCAAATGCTTTTGTGAAATATGATTTCCAAGAGTTTTCCGGAACATTATTATTATCTATAACTGAAACATTATTATTTTTCATCATTTGGTGGTGGTATGTATAGTTAAGTATTATTTTGATATAAATATTTACTATTTATTAAAAAAAAAACATAGAACTATCGTAGTCTCCTTCAATTTCATATTGGATCAGATCTTTCGGTAGCTTGCTGTTGTAGAAGACCAGGACGGTTCATGTGGCCACATGGGTTTTGTTTACATTTCGTCTCATTTCTAGCGTACAAGCAACAGCCCATCACAAATCGACTTTCATACTTAAATTATCATAATTGGTCTTAAGAGTTGAGTATCGTATAACCAACCAGAATAACTTAAAGAAATAATTGCACTTGTGATGATCGTGACCTTAACATGTATTTACGTTGTTGCATCCGGAAGAATCTTCCGTTCAACCTCTATGTGATGTCACGCCATGTGTCAAACGTCTAAAGATACCACTACAAGACAAACCCCTCCCTTCTCGGCGATACAACCCACCAAATTAGCAACGAACTTACCAAACGCCCAAGACACAAGTGCATTTATAATCGGATTCACATCCAAATATAACGCGATGACTATTCATGACCTGCGGACTTGCAGACCACGTAGTTTCCAAGAATCGGAACTTCGGACGAGAAGGTAAGTTTGAGGATGGCTTCTAAACGTGGTGGACTGTAAGTTCCAAAAATGAATCTACGGTTACATGAAAACTTACTTCCCTCGGCCACTGTTTCTTACTTACAAGTGAAAAAAAAAGTGTGAAAAACTCTAGGAAATACATAAGAGGAAAAACAAAAAAAAACAGAATTCTACTTCTAACTACCCATATGGTTAAACAAACAACTTATATTTCTAAATTTCGTCCGCTGGCTTGTTATTTAAAATTTATAGAATATCTATATATAGTCACTTTACCGAAAATTTTATATAACAAACTAGTGTGTTTTTTTCTCGACGACAAGAAACCTGAGACAAAAGTCCCACCGCCGAAACGAAACCATCGAGTAGAGACAACAAATGAAGTTGGCAAAGAGAAGAAACCGTCATTTCCGTCCTCTCCCTTCCTATTGCCACCCGCCCACTGCAGCACAGATTCTCCAACCTCCTCGCCCTCCTTCCCAAGCCAACCACCACTTTCCCCTCCATATCGCAGCGGGAAAGAAAACCCCTGGCCTACCACCATGGCGGGAACCAGCAGCTCTGTGGTGGCGGCGGTCGAGGAGGAGGCGGCGGTCGAGGAGGAGGCGGCTAGTGGCGGGTCCTCCGCTTCCTCCCCTAGCGGTTAGTTTTCCAACGCACCAGCACTCCTTACGCTTTCTTTTTCGTGCTTCTGATTGTTGATTACTCTTCTTCTTCTTCTTCTTCTTCTTCTTCTGTTTAGTGTTGCTGATTAGTGCTAGGATCAACTATTGTTCAAGTACCTGTTCTTGTTGTTTTTTTTATTTTGCTAGTCATCTCTATACATATATAGTGATCTTGTCCATTGTAATCGCTGAATGTTTCGATGTAGTGATCTTCGACCGGAGTTTTCGCAGGGCGAGCACGATGCGTGAGCATGCTGAAAGAGGGGATGTTTGTACGACCAGTCGCTTTGAGCCAAGATCGAAAAGCGAGAGGTGGAGGCAAGGTGTTACCTATGGAAACCCCACTGCACAGATATTCGATAGTACTACCTCTATTAGAGAGAAGGTGACATGTGCATGTAATTTGGATTCCGTGTGCTGCTTTCGATACTATATAGCAGATATTCATATTACATTTGCTGATTGGAATGTGGCGTCCATTTTTTTTATCTTAAGTAATGGAACTATGAAAAGAAGGAATCGGCAGAGGTTCTTAAATAGACAGATAAAAGAAATGATCTACTTTATAACCACTTTGATCGGCTCTGTAAGTCTATACACCCAAGACGAGGAGCATGTGCATTCGTTATTTTGCAAGGTAACTATAAGCTCTTTGTAATCGTCAGTCTCGTGCTAATTTCACTTCTCTTCTCTTAAAAACGATTGCAGCTTAAGATGATTAATCGAATAGCTACTGTGAAAGATGATGGAACTGTAGAACTTGAAGTTCCTGGAGATATTGAACATGGAGAAGAAGCTGCTTTAGGGTCTGAGGATTCCCACAGTGAAGCTGCTGATGGAGAAACTATGGAAGTCTTGCAGATGCAATACATACCTCCTTTGCAGATTGTTATGCTTATAGTTGGTACCAGGGGAGATGTACAACCCTTTATTGCAATTGGCAAATGTTTACAGGTTTTTACTGTATTTTCTCTCTCATACTCTTCTTTATTTATCTGGTATTTGTATTCTTGTTTTCAAAGTAAGGTGCCTGAGATTTGATATATTTGTTGTCGTGGTGAATTGTTATCCGTCTAATACTCTCAATATATCTTTTTGTGTCTGTAGCAGGGTATTGATAGGTAATATATAATTTCTATATATTCATTTTCGATCTGGCATTTCATTTAAATATAATCTCTCTTTAACTTGAGATAATGGAACATTTCCTTGCAGGACTATGGTCATCGTGTAAGATTAGCAACTCATGCTAATTTCAAGGAATTTGTGTTATCTGCGGGATTGGAGTTTTTCCCCCTGGGGGGTGATCCAAAAGCTCTAGCTGAATGTATGTTGCTATTCAACTTTACTTACAATGCTAGGTACTAACAAGTTTTTCTTAAACCTGTCTTGATTAGTATTATTTTTGTATGCACAGATATGGTCAAGAACAAAGGCTTCTTACCATCGAGCCCTTCTGAAATTCCCCTACAAAGAAAGCAAATAAAGGAAATTATTTTTTCACTACTTCCTGCATGCAAGGATCCAGATGATTCAGGCATTCCTTTCAAAGCAGAGGCCATAATTGCCAATCCCCCAGCATATGGTAAGAATTTTCTCGTGATTCCTAGTTTTCACATACAATGCATTGAAGCTTGGGTTGTCTACTAGACTACGACATTCTTTGGTTGTTTCATGTCTTGGACTAGTTTCTTATAGATGTTGTAGAGTATTTAGTGCATAATAATTTTTTTTTCTATTCACATGAATAGATGAACAGTAATGCCATTTTATTCCCTTTTCTATCAATGCAAATGTTAATAACCTTGTTCTTTGACACTTGATCAAATTTGCATTTTTGCATCATAAAAATTAGGAAAAAGAGACATGATATCAACATGTAGCCATTTACCAAATTATTTTATTTTATGCCTGTTTATCAGAATTTTGCATCCTAACCTTCATCAATGATGAAGAATGAGAACTACTGGGACTTTCCAAAAAGATAGTGTTATGGTGTAGACATGTAGAAGGCAAGTTAGAGGAATAAATGGTGGTGTTGTAACATGTTTCTCTTTTCTATTTATCTCTAAATCCTTGAATTGGACTCTGGGAAAATGGCAAATGGGTGCCAAATGGCTTATATTCAGTCCACTGTTTGACTTTTACTTACATCCTATACTCTGCTTCTAAATAACTGTGATATTCACTGAAGCTGCTTTTGAAATGCAGTGCCAGATGCAACCCTTTGAAGTCATTTATTATGTTAGAATGAGTGCACCTTTGTGGTAGTGGAAACCAAAGTAGGGAAATCTCTGATTTTTAACGATTGTTAGGAGTGAAGGTCCTTTTATTGGTGATAGGGATTACATATCTTTTATAGGTAATAGGGATTACATATTTTCAGACAGTCAAGGGTAGGGGTGCAAACGGATACGGTATATCCACGAAATATCCGTATCCGTATCCGTTTATGAGCGGATACGGATATCCATATCCGCCTAGGAGCGGATACGGATACAGATACGGATATGGTTTTTTGAATTTGAGCGGATACGGATACGGATACGGATATGTCTTTTGAATTTTCAATGGATACGGATACGGATACGGATATCCGCATATATATATATAGACAACTTTGTATATCTTAACATCTAACCATAAGATTAAAAATCTAAACCGCTAGAT
>JAMKQA010020383.1:0-14746 GCA_024699735.1 Posidonia australis | reverse complement strand
TATGTAGCGAACCAAGTTTCCATGATTCATTCTTTGCATACGGCTGTTAAAGTTCATGTTCTATTTCATCTTTAGAATCTTATGCAAGTATTGTTTCAGCCATGAACCTACGATTTATCATGTTTCTGAATGACATCATAATAAGTTTGCTTTGCTCATTTGCATCTCATCATGTTTCGGTTTTTATCATCTGCATGAACTGATCTGCATTAATAAAAATCATCCACCTCTATTCTGGATCAGATTGCAGTCTGATCCGGATTTTCTGAGGAGCACCAGAGTGGCGCACCAACCTAGAGCACCACTCTGGCACACCATGCAGGTGCAGCTAACTGGTCAGAGAAGCAAACCACCCTCTTTTGCATCTGCATCTGCATGCTTTCTTGAATGATTTGGAACCTGATTCTTTTAGTGGTGATTCTTTAGTATTTCATGATGGGGCATGCATAATTTCAACTTCAAGTGATGTTGCTTTTCAGTTGCTTTGCTCTTTGATCATTCAGTCCATAGTTCAAAATCTGGTAGGCTGGTTGCACTTTACTCCTACATGGAGAGCCTTATGCATCAGCCCATGATCCAGTGACATGGCTGAATCTTGTTGTTTTCATTTAGCTTGAATAGGGTGTGATCTTGTGTGAGGCTACTAGCCCTTGAGCACACAGTCCACAAGTCATTTCTTTCACTTCTAAAGTATATCCTTCAAGTTTTGCAAAGAATTTTACATGACATGATTTACTGGAATGCATTCGTATGCGACTTTGTACTGCATGGATTTCTGTATTTGCTTTGGCACATCTTTCTGGCCCACCGAGGAGCACATAGGCGGCACACCAGACTAGAGCACCAGTCTGGCACACCTAACAGGCGCATCCGCCTGTTTTCAGTAGCACACAACATGTTTTCATATGTTTTTTTTTAGCATGCTTTCTCGACTTGATTTGCTTCTGGATTTTCCCTGGTTTTCTTCCTTGATATATCTAGGAAGACCCTTTTCTGTTTTTGGCCATTTCCATGCATGTTAGATCATGCATTGCATGTAGTAAAGCAAGGATGAAAAGTCGCTTAAAATACTTAGATCCTTGATCTTATTTATGCAATATCTTTGCATCGACACTTGACCCGATATATGAGCGATACTTCTGAGCATTAGGACACACCCCTGCACATCATGCACCCTTATTTAGCATAGGACACCATTCACTTAAGCATGGCATTGCATATCGCCCTCGGGCGTACAGAAAAGGCTGAAAAGCCGACATTCCATATAAGCAAATGAGAAACCTATAGAAGATCGATTTATCGGGCGCACGAGGGTGCCTAATACCTTCCTCGTGTGTAACAGGGATCCTTATCCATTTCTGGTTTATGAACTGCTTTACCATTGCATGATTTGCATGTTTTATATGGTTTTCCTTATCTTCCATTTTAATAGACTAGGTGGCGACTCCTGCATTTGCATTCTTATTTTATTATTTTTTGCCATGACTTTGCCTATCCTTGCGTATCTGGCCTTTCGCGTCGAGTCATCGAGGCTGTCGCCGGCATGGTTACAATGACATTCTTAGGTGGTCGGGCGCGACTCCTTGGTTGAGGTTGAGGGCCGAGATACCTGAGGTTGAGGGGTGTCGGGTCCTAGAGATATGAGACTCCTTGACTGTCGTCTCAAGGCTAGGGTTTTCGTCCACTGGTTGAGGTATCTTGTGGCATGACGGGGAGGTATGATACTCCTGCTATCATTGTGAACACTGAGGCTCGGGTGTCGTTGGGTGTGGAAGTATGACACTCCACCCTGAGCACCTGTGTGGAGGACGCCTTGAGGAGGCATACCCTGTGGTGGCCAATGCAGGTGGGACATGTGCCCCGTAGCTGGTAGCATCCTGTGAGACAGGACAACCTTCCCAAGGAGGGGTTAGCTTTGTGAGAGTCTCTAGAGAGAGAGAATCGTAGGACGGTGAACGCTCCTACATAGGGTGGCCGTCACCATAGCTGTGCAGAACGTCGTGGTCGCTCCTTGGTGGACTGCTTGTGGCCAGAGTTTAGTTGCCTAGTGCCAGACTTCCCGACTCACTGTGTATGGTTTTGGCCATTAAGGGCCTTTGCTTGTGATTTTAGGCTAGTAGAGCCCCGATTGTAATTTTGGCTAATGTGGGCCTGCTTTGTGAGGTCTTGAAAAATGATTTGCGAAATGAATTTAAAAGAAAATTAATTATGTTTTGCTTTCCACGGTTTTCCTGAGGTGCATACTGGTGACCTCTGTCACTCATGCGTTTTCCTCATGTTTTTGGTTTACAGGTGCAGGCATGCAGAGATTTAGCGTAGTGCATATAGTCTAGAGTCTCCTAGCCGCTCACACAGGTTACTGGTAGTTAGATATTTTCTGTTTAGTTTTATTTTCCCCGTAATTTAATTTGTTTTAAATTATTGTAGAAAATGTGGCGCATTACACTTACCTCCCTGGACTTCGAATGAAGCACACAACCACGGATGGGGACGATTGACATCCACATCGGCGAGGAAGGTTGGTGGAAGAACAAGATGATTCTTCCACGTGTTCATTCGATCAATCTAACTCTACTCCATTAATCCAAGCTTTTCGACGTTTTTTCTTCACTCCTTGAGCCTCGTTAGGTCGTTGTGAGGCTCACTAGATGTCTTCCACGGTCAACCGCTGCCTATGCCAACGAGGTAGATCGAATGGAAGATCCTGCAAGTCATTTCACCACTTGAACAAGCAATTGGACTTATCTTGCATCCCTTTAGCTCCTCCTGTTGATCATTCTTCCTTTCTTGCTTCATTTGGTCGAGATTTAATCAAAGTTCAACAACAAGATTAGTGATAGGTCTTGCAATTCCCGATGGTGATCGAAGCTAGTGAGAAGATTTGGCGAGAGGAGCAGGCAATTAGAGGCGGTGATTTCAACAAACGGAATTAGTTAACGGAAACCGTCGGCATGGGGCCCAAGAATCCAGGCAGTTATTACTGATTATTGGCCTCTTGATTTGATTGTTCTTTGACTTTTTGGTTTTCCTTTGGATTCAATAGTAATCCCCATTCCGTCCTAAGGTATATAATCTTTTGACATGATTTGCCATAAATGCCCTTTCTCTGCGATTTTATCATTTTTCCCATATTTTCATGATTTTCACAATTTTATGATTTGTGTTGGGAGTTCATTGCCCAAGGGTGTACATTAACAGACCTGACAATGTCGCCATGGACCTGAATAAGGATTTTTTTTCCCCTTATTTGATTTCCTCGGATTTTCCTAGTTTCTGCTGTTTTGTGTAATGTTTTCTGAACATTTCTTATTTTTACATGATTTTCCTCATCGCCCAAGGACGTCAATAAAGCGGCATTTTCAATGCCTACATTGTCCCTCGGATTATTTTTCTTATCATTTCTCTTTTATTCATTGTCTCTTAAAAATTTGTCATGTTTTCGCATTCATCCTAGGCATGTGCATTAGAAGTAAACAAACATGCACACACTAGAACATGAACAAGTAGGTAGCCTTGAAAGATCGATTTCTTCGGGCGTATGGGGGTGCCTAACACCTTCCTCATGCGTAACAAGAATCCTTACCCTTTCTCTAGCCTACAGTGATTTGTGCACTACATCCAATAGGCATGGAGCACACATGTGTTTCTTTGCAATGATTTCTCTGAGTTTTCTTTGTGTTTGATTTTTCTCGTCTTTCCATTAAAAGACTTGATGATGACACCTTTTCCTTATCCTCTTTCATATCCTTCTTTGGTATTTCTGAGTCGAGTCTCCTTCCTCAGATTCACCATCTTCGCCATGACCTTATCGGGATTCTTTGTGTGTTTCTACGCATCGAGGAGTCATGCAAGGTTCCACCAGCATGGTCACAGAGACCAAACATCAATTCATCTTACTAATTCTTTTTGGGCCATTCCCAAAACCATCCTAATGGTTCTCCTACTTGTTCTTGTGTCCATTTTAATTATCACTTTAAGATTAATCCATTCTTTTTGCTTCAGGGCCTGGTTTGGCATACCGCTCAAATTCAGATGCTGAAATTCTCTAATTCGACGCACCGGACAATTTCAGTATGCCATTTTAGGCGATATCTGCATACTAAAATCTGCTCTGAAACAAACCCATTTGCCAAAGTTGGAACCATCGGCGGACCAACTTATGGTGCACCAAAAATTTTACAAAAACTCTCAATTCATGAATTTTAAGTCTACTTTCATTTGGGACAAGTTTCACTCAAATCTCATATCTGTAACTCAAGATATAAATACTTGAAGCTATAAAACTCAATCTAGCATGCTTAATGAGTCAACAATCTTTACACAAGCACTGCTATTTCTACAGGCCACGAAATTTAACAAGTAGCCTACAGAATTAAAGATCTTTGAGTCTAATATCTAATGAAACAAAAATCATTCAATTCCAATACTCATAGCTCAAGTTATACATGATTGAAGCAAGAAGGCTCAGATAAACTCAACAATGACATGTTCTCATGATTTCTTCTCAAATTCATTGAAGTCTACTAAAAATCCACAAAATTCACATCATGGATCCAAATCATTCCCACTTGCAGAATCTACTGATATTAAGCTTAAATGAAAAGAATCAAGAAGAATGGGGTGTGTACCTTTACCACTTCTCTCTGTCTTTCTATCCGTTTCTTCTTCCTCTTTCTTTTTTCTTCTCTTCTTGCTTTTCTCCTCTGCGTTGGCCTCCACCTTCTTTATTTCTCTTTTTCTTATTGGTTTTTTCTTCTTTCTTTCTTTCCTTCTCTGCTCAAGCTTCCTCTCGAGCCTTCTTCTCCCTCTCCTTTTTTTTTTCTTCTCTGCTCAAGCTTCCTCTCGAGCCTTCTTCTCCCTCTTCTTTTTTTTTTCTTCTCTGCTCAAGCTTCCTCTCGAGCCTTCTTCTCCCTCTCCTTTTTTTTTTCCTTTCTTTCAACGCAAGAGACACCCCTACCATGCATCTACAGCCATCCTCCCCCTACGTAGGCACTTGTTTATTGAACTTTTTGCACAAATTTTGTACAAACACTCCTAGGGAAGGAGAAAATATTCCAAACACCCATAATTCATGAGGTAACTTATGAATTGGGGTCTCGACGGTACTGTGCCATCCAGGGTTGATCCATTTTCCGTCCCACACTCTCACAAGTCATTACACACCTTAGATGGTAACCTTCACTAAAATAACTTAATCACTAAGTAATCATCATTAATCATGATTTAGTAAGAAAGTTAATGTTCAAATGTTACACAGACAGTGGAAAATATGGTGGGAATAGCCTTTCACTTCGAGGAGGAATACAAGAAGTTTAGGAAGGGTCATCCCAAAGGGAAGGGTAAGTCTTCCTTTGCTTTCTGGTTCTCTTTCTTCGACGTGCCGAGTTCTAGTGATTCTGGCAGTCTAAGGAAGAAGTAAAAAGGGAAGTCTAGTAGTTTTTCTACGGACCGGCATAGTTTTGTTGGTGGTAGTGGTGTTGGCTACAATCGGACAGGTTCCAATGCTTCTGGAGAAAGTCGGTGTTTCCAGTGTGGCAAAGTGGGCCATTTCATTGCTAATTGTCCTCGTTCGCGATAGGCTTCAGACCCAGTGGTGTGCTATAACTATTGGAAGCTAGGGCATACTCAAAGGTTCTGCCTGGATCCCCCTTGGAAGGCAGGGAGCACACCGCAGTAGGCAACAAAAGGATGAGTGTTCACCATTTTAGCCCCTAACGTTAGACCTTCGAGAGACATGGTACAGGGTAAGAATGAGTAGTGGTGTACAACCCCCTCTTTGTAATTCTTGTAACCTCTTCTGTATTCTTGACAATTGTTTGATATGTAGATGTTGTTTTTGTTGGTGTGCTTGGCCATTTAAGTTCTTTTCTTGTGGCAGGCTAGATGGCCACGGTATTGTTTGACTCAGGGAGTTCCTTTTCCTTTGTCTTTGAGTCAATCTTTTGCAGCAAAGATGGAGGATAGGCTGACTAGGCTAACTTGTCATCTCAATATGGTGACGCCACTGGGGAAGTACAATTTAGCCTGAAAGTATCTACGATTTATCAGCTTGACGCTGAATGGCAAAGAGTTTGATGCCATCCAGATCATTATGGACATGCAGGAGTACGATGTAATACTTAACATGGACAAGTTGGCACAGCAATCCACTTTGATCGATTGTGCTTGGAGAAGAGTGTATTTTGGGTCTTCTAGAGAGGGGTGACTTCTTTATACAAGGTGTGTGTTGGGGTGAGCCTAAGCTTATCATTTCGGCAAGGAAGGCTTACAAGTCGCTGGCTAAGGGTTGAGTGGGAGTAGACACCCCAATATGCTTGCAAATGGATCAAACCCTAACACGACTCTAAAAAACCCTAGGAAAACCCTAAAAAACCAAACAAAACCCTAAAAATCAAACGGAACCCTAAAAAATCTTTAAAACCCTAAAAATCGTAGAAAAACCCTAAAAAAATCATAAAACCTAGGTTAAACCCAAATCCAAACCTTAAACCCTAGGTTAAGACCTAAACCAAATTCAAAACACTAATCCAAACCTTAAACCCTAGGTTAAGACCTAAACTAAATTCAAAACCCTAATCCAAACCCTAAAACCTAGGTCAAACCCTAAGTCAAAACCCTAAACCATAAGTCAAACCCAAAACCCTAATGTCATACATCAACAACCTTAACCACTTCCCACTTCACTCCAAACACCTGAACCACTTCCCACTTCACTCCAACAACCATAACCACTTCCCACTTCTTCTTAACCACCTTAACCACTTTCCACTTCACTCCAACAACCTTAACTACTTCCTGGAGCAAGGAGGAAGCTCGTGGAGGAGAGAAACCAGAGTTTCCAGTCATCTCCGGCGAGCTCCAACGGTCAACTCCACTGCCAGACCAGGTACACCCTCCACAAGCCTCAATTTCTCTTCATTTTAGCTTCCTGGATCTCCCTTTTCCTTCCCGATTGATTCCAATCAAGCCAGAGGTGTTCCTGGGCTGGAATCAAGCTCTCAGGCCTCGCCGGAGCAATTCTCTGGTGGCTTAGGTGGGGGTGTGAATCCACTGGTTGATTCGAGCCCTAGAGCATTAGATCTTCCTCCCCTGATCTCCCTTAAGCTCTTCTGACCCTGTGCGTGCCGTTTCAACACCTCGATGAGCCTCTAGAAGCTGGCTGCCAAAGTCACGACGTTTTGCTGTCGTCGAAGAAGAAGACTGATCACAGTGATGGATCTCCTCCTCCTGCATCGTCGTGCCTCGATGAGCATCCAGAAACACTCCACGACGTGTCCCCAGCACTCCAGAGCCATCGAAGCCAAGCCTCGAGCCCTAGATTGCCACCACAAATGAGCTCATCGGAGTTGGATCGTGTTGACGGCGAGTGTGGTCCGAGGATGGGAGGAGTGTCCCAGTCTTGCTTCTAGAAGAGGGGAAATGCTCCACTCGATGCCTCCAAACTTCTTGGACCCCTGAGCAACACGCTGCAGCCCTCCAACACCTCCTTCTTCTTTGGCACTGTCATCGGAGCTGTCCCGACAATGAGGGAACGGGCAGCCCACTCCAGCCATTGAATCTTCGATCCAGACCATTGAATCTTCGATCCAGACCATTGGATCGTTGCCTCTCCTCCTCTTCTTGCTCCTCATGGGATCTGATCTTTGTTTAGGCTTTGGAATGCTCTAGAGGGGCATCTCTGGTGACCGTCGACGACGTAGTTCCGTTGCTAGAGGTCGTCAATTCTTTTTTTTTTTTTAAATAAAAAATAAGTTTTCTTTTAATAAAACTTCTAAACTTTTTGTTCTCTTACAGTTGGGTCCTTCTTTTCTTACAAGTAGGTCCTTTTCTCTTACAATTACGTCCTTGCAATTTTTTTAAATCATTTGAATAAAGTTTGATTTGCAAATATTGCAATGTGCCCCATGAATAATCTTATTAATGCCTTTCATGCTTTAAAGTTTGATATAAAACCCCCTGATTTGCTTTTCTTACATTTTAAGTCCAGCATTTTTGCATAAAAAACCCTGAACTTTGTCGAAATAGTTCTAAATGCATATTTCTCTGTTAAAATTGCAAGTTAAACCATGAATATTCAAACATTCACTCAAATATGTTCAAAAATTGCATTTAAAACCCTAAGTTTCATGAAAATAATTCTGAATGAATATTTCTCTGATTAAATTGCATTTAAACCCCTAAGCTTCATTAAAATGACTCTGTATGCATATTTCCTTGTTTAAATTGCAAATTAAACCTTGGGAATTTAAATATTTGCTCAAATGTGACCTAAATTGCATTTTAGCCTTTGAATTTTACAGATTTCTCATTGAATGCATGGTTTCTAGGGTAAATTTACATGTCAGCCCTTGAAACTTTCTGTTTTCAAACATGGGTTTTTTTCTTGCATATTTTACCTTGAATTTCCACAGAATTGCATTAAATACATGTTTTAATGGCAAAATTTCAAGGGCTGAATCTGCCGGTTAGGGTTGGGATTCAAAGGCAAAAGGTAGCACCGAGATTCGTCCGTATGGATAGAATCTGGGATGGGACCATCTAGACTCCGTCCGGTAGTCTAGAAGAAGAAGGAAATGGTCCTTGAATCCGCCGGTCAGGGTCAGAATTCAAAGGCAAAAGGTAGCACTGAGATTCGTCCGTCCAGATCAGACCTGGGATGGGACAATCTAGACTCCGTCCGGTAGTCTAGAGGAAGAAGGAAATGGGCCTTGAATCCGCCGGTCAAGGTCAGAATTCAAAGGCAAAAGGTAGCATCGAGATTCGTCTACCCAGAGCGAACCTGGGATGGGACAATCTAGACTCCGTCCGGTAGTCTAAAAGAAGAAGGAAATGGTCCTTGAATCCGCCGGTCAGGGTCGAAATTCAAAGGCAAAAGGTAACACCGAGATTCGTTCGTACGGATAGAATCTGGGATGAGACAATCTAGACTCCGTCTGGTAGTCTAGAAGAAGATGGAAAAGGGGGCCTGGATAGCTGGTTCAGCCAACGGCAGTTTGTTGGGAAACGCTTGCTTGTGGGTGCACTTTGAACTACAACTGCTTTGCTTGCTTGCTTGATGCTATTGATGCTGTAGGATGATGATGGTCGATCTGGATAAACTGTTGCTCTGATTCTGTACTAATATGCTGCACTTGGCTGGATAAAGGATCTACGAGGGCATTGTTTCTTCCTTGAATAAGACGAACCTGCTGGAATATTTTCGTCAACTCTCAGGGCTTGATGTCGTGTTGCTGACTGACTTCTGGGGAGTTCGACTTTGGCACTGGACTATCGACTGTGCTCTCACCTGCTGACAATGGGAGTATTGACATTCCAACTTTGCTCTGACGTCAGAGGCTCAGTGCTATTGTTGTCCTCATTTCCGCGCTCGAGCTATGGAGGAGACAACAAGTTTTGAACGAAGATATTGTCCCAAGAAGAGTCAACAAATAGGACAGCTGACATGCCCCTGGTTGATGAGGAAGGCTATCACCACAAAGACAGTTGACATGCCCCTGGTGTACGGTATCCTCTGGTAAGTCTTAGGCCAAGAGCAGCTGACATGCCCCTGGTTTAGGACCTAGTGAGACCTCGCAAAGTGGATGAGTGACAATGCATGCAAGCATGGTGGTGCTATGTTGTGTCATCCCTCAGAATGAATTTGGAACGCTAATCATGCCTGCTATGAGAGGAGAAGAAGACTTCGATTCACAAAACACTACCTGGACTTCTAGGCTGTTGGTGGCTCTCTTGGGGTGGATTATTCAATAGGTTAGGCTCCGTGCCAAACTCTTGGGGACTTAGACCTACTTTTTTGACTTTTGACATATTTCTTTTCTCCCTCTTAGGCTTGTAGGCTCGCTCTAACCCTCGCTTGGGGGTAATGGACATCCGGATTTAGAAAGGGGGTTGCTGGAATTTTATGCAAGGGGTGGTTGGTCCCTTGGGCTGCTTGGATTTCATGCGAATGGGTGGCTAGTCCCTTGGGCTGCTTGGATCTTTGGGATGTTCACTTCGACTCCTCCCTAAGGTAAGTGGTAGGGATAGAGTTGGCCTACTTGCCTCTCTCTGTTAGGACTGGCTTCTGTCTTCTTATTTCTTTTTTGCCCTTATGGATATATTTTTTTAAAATTTTGGCTCACACTCATGCTCGCTCCTAACATTTTATCTCCCTCTGGAGGTATAAGTCCCTATGGGAGTTTGGACACTTCACCTAACCACGTTTGGGTGGTAGCTCCCTCACTTGCTAGAATGTCTAGGTAGTGACAATTGAAGAGGTGTCAACCCTTCTCAAGCAGGCTAGCTATTCCGATTCTCGTCATCGGGATGAGATGCTAAGGCTTTATGCATGGATGGATGCAGTTATAGATGCTTAAGTTACTGAGTGTGCATGAAAATAAAAGACAAATGCTATGGATTAAATGCACTTGGACCACTGATGATTTTGAAATATGCATGCATGATGGAGTAGTGGAGATGCACGATGCACGATGCACGAAAGGATACTTTGCAAGGCGAGGATACATGCCTTCCGTTCATTGGTAGTACTTCTTCAGATAGCATGTGCTGATTAGCTCAGATAGCTCGACGCTGTCCATGTCTTCGAGGATTGTTGCACACCCCGAATAGGCTTGCTTGATCGGCCAGGACCATGATGGATGAGTGGTCTGACTGCTGATGGGGGCTATTGGCTCTAATTCTGACATCCTAGCCTTTTCTTTTCCTCAGCCTTTGAGGCTCGACTACGTCCTCGACCCATACTGATAACTGCTCTTGAAGCAATAGTTCTAGATCGTTGACTTGCTCATTTAACTGAATTGCTCAGTTGATTGTCTCGTCCTCTTTCACGGTGTAATCAGAATATTAAGCAGCACTCTGTTCTACCACTGACTTATCTGGACTGTGAGACTGCACTGATGACTCTACTGGCACGACTTCTTGTAGGATTATCACTACGAGACTTGCTGTTGGAGCGGTGACTGATGTTGTCAAAGCGATTGCTGATAATGGAGGCTGTGGTTGCATCATTTGACATTGGCTTTTTTCTATCGTGACCTGGTTCAGATTAGGACCAAGTATCCCTGCACTGAGAATGTTAGTGAGGTCTAACAGTATAAAAATCGCATTGTACCTTTCGACGCACGGATATCCGTTTCTATGAGGCTATCGCTCGTAGCCTGGTCCCTCGAACTCTCGCTTCTCCTCCGCCTGGTGGGGCTTGGAGATTCCTTGGCTGTGTCGCCTGAGTGGTGCTCCTTTCTTGTATCCCTGTTTGCGACACACATTTTCGATCATCTGAAGGGGATTGCCATGAACGGTCAGGTAACTGACGCGCTTAAGGGCCAGAATGTAACTGACTGACTCGATGCGGTTGACCTAAAACATGACATCGAACAGCTTGGAATTGAAGTGGACGGTCTGGAGGGAGACAGCGGAGACCGACTCAACCTTTTCTTTGTCAAGATCTTCTGCCATGACAACAACTACGTCGTTGCCTCAGCGGAACTTAACCATGCGATGGAGGGTCGAGAGGATCATTAAATGCTTATACAACCAAAGGCGCCCAAGCAAGAGATTGAAAGAGGACTCCAGATCCACAATATAGGATTTGACATAGAAGGCTATAGGCCCTACGGTGAGAGGAATAACCAGCATCCTTAGCGCATCATGATGCGTGTTATCAATAGCCGTCATTCCCCTCACAGCTGGTATGATATCCTCGGCTTTGAATCCGATTTTGTTTGCTGTGCGTAAATGGTAGACGTTAAGGCCTGTGCCATTATCCACCAGAGTGAGGGGAATTCAGAAGCTTTGATATTGCGCCGTAATAAACAGGAACTAGTTATGATTAATTCCTGTATAAGGCGATTCCTCCCTGGAGAAAGAAATGACGTAAGGCTCTGCAATCATGCCCGCCATATTCTCAAGAGCAGATGGTTTTATGGTGGGGGAGACTTGAGCAGCCTGAAAGACCCTAAGGAAGGCATCTCGATGTTTCGTAGAAGTATGGACGAGATACCAACCTTACCCTTCTGTAGCGGAGATGTGATGACGGTAGAGGGCTGCTCCTGCCTGATCGAGAGGTAGGGACTGAGCAAGGGTCCGTCCTGGAATATTGAGGGGTTGGCTAGATAGGATGTTGGATAGAAAGCTGAGCAAGAGACTGGATAAGATACGAGACAAAATGCTGGAATAAAGATTAGAAAAGATACTAGACAGGATGCTAAATGGGAGATTGGACAGGGTTCTAGGAAAGATGTTGGACAAGAGATTGGACTGGATTCTAGGCAAGAGATTGGACAAGAGATTGGATAGGATTCTAGACAAGAGGTTGGACTAGATGAGTAAGCAAACGGGTAACCCAGAATGCACGGTCAACGATGCGACGGTATGCTCCGCCTTCGCGGTCAGCCATATCATGTAGACTGCTGATCCAAAACCGGCATGAATCAGATGATAAAATGAGTAGGGGAGGACTCTCCCCTAGTATGGATCAGATCAGAGGGTTCTACCACGGATGTCGTAGACCCAGAAGTAGAAAGGAAATGGATTTCTGAGGTCCCAACGCCTGCTGAGTTGTTATGCACAGGCATGGGTTGATTGAGAATGTTAGGATATGTAAGGGGGGTGCTTGTGAACGTGGAGGTGGTGGTGTAGGTGTAGGTGTAGGTGTGTTCTGTCCCCTGTTCGTTGACGACAATGTCTCCCTTGTCAATCAAACCCTGGATAGCATTTCGGAGAGCGTGACACTTGTTTGTCGAATGTCCACGGGTGCGATGGAATTGGCAGAACAAGTTTGTCTTATACCACTCGGGTAGTGGATCTGGTGGTGGTCGAACCTCCGGTAGCCGCAAGAATGGTGCAACTTTAGGAAATATGTCACTCAACGAATCCTCAAGTGGGGTGAAGTCGCTTTCCTTACGGCGAAGTTGCTTTTGCCGTTGATGTTGCCTTGTTGTACCGACGCAACGAGACACGTCGGTTCAACGGTGGTGTGTGGATGTGTAATGTGTGCGGACCTGGACGCTGGTGAGGATGGAGACATGGATGTGGGTATTGTGCCAACAACAAAGGTTCCACTGTCAATCAAAGTTTGAACGACATTCCGTAGAGTGTAGCAATTATCAGTCGAGTGCCCCGAGGCTCAGTGATAATTACAGTATGCGCTCGCGTCGTACCACGGAGGGAGTGGATTTGGTGGGGGACACGGGCTTGGGAGTCTCAGAAGTGACACAATACGAGGAAAAACAGCGCTCAGCGACTCACCTAGTGGAGTATAGTCGCTTTCAACGCGACAGCCTCGTTTCTTCTTAGGTTGCTGTCCTTGTCGAGCTAGTGCGACGTGATGCACCGGTTCGACGGTGGAGTGTGTGTGTATGGTGTGTCGAGAACTAGGTGCAACCGTTAATTGGTTCAGGTCAGGCTGACTTCCTACTCTAGTAGGCTTCGCCGAAGGCTTGATGAAAGCGACGGCTGCCCTCTTGCCATTGCTGGCATTGACGGTGTTGTTGTTGAAGCTGTTACTAGAAGAAGTGGCTTGCTTGGCGAACGTAGAGAGGGCAGGAAAGTTCCCACCTTTCAGCGAACTCTCCACACGAGTGCCAGCCCGAATCAGTGATGCAAAAGTAGCGATAGGCTGAATGCTCAACAGAGCCCCAACATCTGGCTATGCACCTTGAATAACGATCTCGATAAACTCCTCGTAGGAAAGTCTATTTCTCACTTGTGATGCAAGGGTGCACCAGTGGCCGACGTACTCCCCAAACGGCTCGTGAGGTTTTTGTCTTGTGGCGACAAGGTCCTCCCTCATTGGGACCAAGTCGAGATTAAAAGCATATTGATCCATGAACGCCTGTGAAAGATCATTCCAAGTCTTGATTGAACCCATGTCAAGCGACGTGAACCACTTGAGAGCTAGACCGCTGAGACTCTTCCGGAAAAGAGAGATCAATAGCCTCTCATCAGCCTGGAGCTGAGAAAGATCCCCACAATATGCCCTAAGATGTGAAATGGGGCAACCCTTACCGTTGTATTTCTCGAAGTCCGGGATTTAGAAATACGATGGGAGTGTCGCCTCTGGGAAATAACAGAGGTCCCGGAATCTGTAGGGTTGGTGGTCGCCTCCCTGCACTTGTCGATGTGCTCTCTCCAGATCACCTACCCTAGCAAGGAGGGTGTCTGGAGCTATTGCCGATGAGGGTGACGCAGTAGGGGGAAGGGTCACATATGCCGTGTGGGTCGCACTTGAGTGCTCCTCCGGATACACCATTATGCCGCCTGATGCTGCAGCATGATGGCCGACATATCCATGAAAAAGTGTTGAGTGTGGTTGTGGAAGTGACGGTGCTTGGACTTGATGGTGTGCAAAAGAAGGATGAATAGAGAATTGTGTGGCAGTGGATGCTGAGTGTGGGAGTAACAGCTGCTGCAGTGGTATGGTGCTAGGCTGCAGGCCCTGAGGATGCTGCACTCTTGCCAATCCAAGGGGTTGACCACCAGATGTTGGAGTTGAATGTTGTGCAGTGATGTGGTGTGCCTGAGAAAGTGGTGTCACACCTAATGTGGGTGCAATGGGGAGCTGGGGTGAAAGCTGAGGTGGTGGAGCTGAAGGTGATGCCCAAAACACCGGTGCAGGCTATCGGGGAGCCTCAGGAGCAATGGCGCCAATAGTAGGCTGGATAGCGCTGGCCATGCCCTCGATCCTTTGGGCGAGGGTCGACAGATACTCTGCCTGTGCGGCAGGAGATCCCTCAGGGACAGTGACTGG
>JAMKQA010020382.1:0-11003 GCA_024699735.1 Posidonia australis | reverse complement strand
TCAATAACCAACGTATTTAAATTTAATTCAAAAATTTTTAAAATTTTTCCCTCCATAGATAAACCACTAGTGGTTTTACTTCAAATAAGGTGGTTTAATTTTTAGTAGTTGGATTTAGATCCAACGCTCTAGATCAATCTTCCCTCAAATAAGCTAATTTGAGGGAGGATGCAACTGAACCAGGTCATATATATATATATATGTTGGATTTAATTATTTAATGTATATATATAATCAGCTCCGTTCGATTTGTTTCAACCGTCCCTGGAATTATAAATCGAACCATATGGATCAATTTGATGATATTTCAAATCAAATCAAATCATTGAATTTGAAAAATCGAGATGAATCACTAAAAATGATTTACTTCGATTTGATCGATTTTAATGTGCACCCCTGTATATATGTGGGAGAAACAATTCTACTCTTTTATGAATTCAAGATAATATTTAAATTCAAATTTAAAATCAAACATAAAAAATATAAGAAAAGCTAGATCGTACGAAACCTAACATCTTATTTTAGACTACTTTATTATTCTTCAATAAACATATTTTCAAAAATCATATAGATATAACAAGTACATTGGAACTTGAAATTCAAGATTGAATACTAAGAGAGACCAGTGTGGCACTGTTGGATTCTACTCTTTGGCGTGATCATTCTGCATGGAAAGAAGAGCTCCATTATCATGAAAACCATAGCACGTCACACGAGAGATCTCCTTCATTCCTCAATCATCTTGGTCTTGTACTCTCTTTCATGAAAACCATAGCATATACACCTCCATGCATCAATCCAGATGCACTCAGTAAAGGCATGAGAGCAAAAAAGAAAAACTGGAAATAAAAAAAGACTGAAGAAAAGGAACAAGGAGAGAGAGAGAGAAGAAAAAGTGTTCTTGAGCAATATATATTATTTTTTTAGAGTTCTTACGGCAGGCATAGAGAGAGTACCAAGCCAAATTCAAAGAGGGCAGGAGCATGTCTTCAGTCTTGACATGACATGGAATGTTGTTTATGCATATATGAGAATGTTTGCTAGATTCCTGGCTATCACCTGAAAGGAACTGTGTTCAAACAGATGACAATGATAATAATTTTTTTCAACTGATGATATGTATAATCACAGTGAGATGTTAAACGTGCTAACAATAGCAAATAGAGCTTCCTATGATAAGAGACTTCGTTTTAATTTAAGTTCAAATGATACAAGATAGAAAACTATCCATATTTTATTTTTTCTTTGCTCAAATCATACATGAGGAACCGTGCAAGGCTCCAAAATCTTAGGCGATGCTTTCTGTGTATTTCTTGGAGGTCAAGTGTAATAAGCCACATGTGATTCTTTCGGAGGTGTCTTGGTCACAGTCAAAAGCTTGAGTCTTCTATGGTCTAAAGGACACCTGCAAAGGACATTCAAATAATTAGAAGGGCAAAAGCACCCTGAAATTCTCACAAAAGGAGTGCTTGAATGAAGGGATACAGTCATATGGGTTCAGGAAGAAAAGAAAGAAAACTCTTTTTTCCTTCTCTAACGGTTAGCAGAAGCATGGAAACTAGAGTTAAAGTGTGAAAATTTTGGAAAAGAAAAGGTAAGTTTTTTTTTTTTTTTCCTTTTTCTCCACTACCCTTCTCTTTATGTCTCTTACCAAAAACCTCCCTTTTTTCCCAAGGTCCCTAGGAGACTTCAAACTAATGTAAAAAATCAAACTAATGACATCCTCTCTCAATCAATCTTCCTCTCTGATTAAAGTAAAGCACCAAAACAAAGCAACATTAAAAGTAATACATGGCATCATCTGCTCAAAAGTTGCCCGCATTTTGATGCAACCTTCCATGAGCATCTTTGTGGGAGTTTTTAATAGGCGACCATGTGGCTAAAAGCAAATAGCTTTGGACACAGACATATACACCTCTGAATATTTTTGGCAGTCCAAAACTTTAGAACATGGAAGAAAGAAGTGATCCTTGAGTTTGAATTGACAATGAGATTTTACCTCATGAAAACTCTCCTTTCCGTGAGAGCTTTTTTGTAGATCACATCAACCACCTTATTATGTGTCCTTCACTAACAATTCTCTTTACCTCCTCTAATATCACAAGATCACATCCAAAAGCACGCTTTTCTCTCATACATATTGGCCCAGTTTTTTATAGTCCACAAGTTCTTGGGCTGGAAATCCCGCAGGCCCGCAAATAATATTATTACTCTTATTTCGCTCATAAGACCCATTGTGCTCTTCAAAAGCTTTTCAAAACTACTCGATGTAAAACGAGCATGAAAGTTTATTACGTGATAAAAAGGAGTAATAATTATGTGACGTCAACAATCACTCCCTAAACAAGAGGTTTTCATAATAACCGAATTCAGCAAATATATTTGAAATTTAAGGGATAAACACAAAAGCATATAATTGTCAAAATACGTCCCTCATTTACAGAGGACAAACATTTCATTTGAGAATGAAGGGCCATTGGGAATAAAAATTTCTCGGAACCAGCTGGCACCTGCATTCCTTTTTCATGTGTACAAAATCTTTCTTATACTAAAATGATTGCTGTCATTTTTTAGATAATGAGTGTAGTATATCCATGTTCAAAACACCATTCCTCGGCAGTTAAACCTGTCACAACATTCTAATGATTTACTATCAGTGTTTATCAGCATCCATTCCATCAACCCCTTAAAATATTTGCTGTGGAAACAGATGTGCAGAGCTGTTGCATGCATCAGCACCACACTAAATGTTCGTCGGGACCCTAGCCATCTGGTTAACATGGAGCTGCAGGATCCAGCATTTGCTGAATTACTATGATGACCATCGGTTGGATCTACACAGTCTTGCAGCCAACCTGGAACTTTCCTGATCTGAGATGCAGCAACGAAGTCTAACTTGGGAGAGTATTCATTGGAATATTGAGTAGCATGAACTGGGTTCTTTATATCATGCCCAAAACACCACCATGGCTAACTCCAATGAGAAGTTTGCTAACATGGAATTGCAAATCATCTTTACTTTCAGGGACTCCTTGGGACCATCAGCTGTTTGCTTCTGCAATGAAACAGAATTCAAGCAGAGGTCGTTAATTATGCTCCATAATAAAAAATGAAGTACTAGACACCACAAAAAAACAAAAAAACAAAAAATACCTTGCTCGTATTCAATTCCATTATGGCTGATGTTCTTCTGTAGCACGGTTGTTTCTGCAAAGACGATCATGCTAAGATTTCTAATTTCGTCTTTAAGAGACGCTTCTAGGGGTTTGAAGGAAAAACAAGTCATCCATGTCGTCAGCAGATCTGGTATAGCAGGGATAACCAGTCTCTCCACGTCTAATGAACGCAGCATCTACAAAATCAGTTGGTACAAATAGGAAGTAAGGTAATATGTACAACATTTGGTTCTCTAAACTCTTTCTAAGTCCATAGGTGTAGTTGACAGTCGCTTCAACGTACATTATGCCAGCTTAATATACTAGCACAACAAACATATTCCTTGAGTCTGATGTTGATTGAAGTCTAGATTTATGATACCAAGTTAGATTGGAAACAAGCTACAACTAGAGAGAGAACACTGTCAAATTGCTGGAACCTAGCTAAATCGTCAAAACCAACACAGCTACAGTGCATCTATTCAACAAGGATTTTACCAGAGAGTATAACAAATAAATTTTTTGATGAATAGTGTGATTAAAGAAAACAACAAACATTAAAAAAATTTGATATGACGACAGATTAGTGGTAATTAGTAAAGCAAATTTGCAATAAAGAACGATGATATGCTAGTGCTAGCACATCAGACATGCAAAATACAACAAATTAAGCTTCAATACTATGCAGAAAGGCATTTGGAAGGATAACAAAAGAGATCGACAATGATTACATCTTCGATAGCCTCAAGAAGATAACGGCACATGCCTTTCCTTTGGTGTAGTGGCCTAGTCCCAATAAATGGCATTTCAGCCAATTGATCTCCATGGATCCTACATTCCAAATTTACAAAAGAAGAAAAAAAAAATCCAGTAAGCATAGCACGTAATGAAATAATAGAGAAAACTTGGAGTGCTCTGAAGTTGTTGAATCGATCACGAAATGTCTAAAAGCAGTGGTGGAGACAAGGGGGTTCATGCATGCGCAACTGTCCCTCCTATTTTTCGAAAAACCCTTTATATTTAATTTTACTCTAGAAAAAACAATATAAGAGAAGTATTGAGAATTTTCCCCTCTCTTGAGGCTTTATGTTTAAGAGCCCCTTCTTGTATAGACTCCTGGCTCCGCCGTTGTCTAAGAGGATGCAAGACGACACATAATTAAGCACCGAATATGATTGCAAGACTGTAAATTTTTACATACCTCAGTGACGCTACTGAGACTATCTCATCATCTTTCTCCAAAATTGCAGTGTAAAAACCTTCGTAGCTTAGTCGCTTGAAATTTGACCTGGTAAATTATTACCAAAGAATGAGTAATTGAAGGACATACCACATGTAAGCATAAAGGAGAAGGGTTCATTCAGATACAAGTGCACCTAAATCTAGAAATAGTTTTAAAGCTCTAAGAACCTGGGTTACGCAACACAGACATGAACTACAGTCAGTTAAGTTCATAGCCTAGATTAAAGAAAGAATCATACATAGAATAATCATACCCGCAATTGTAAACTGCTTGAGAAAGCATATCTAGCCCTGTTCGTGGGTCTACCAAGGGAATAAAGCATTCATTCAGCACAGAAAGAGCCATAGAAAGCTTTGTATTACATTCTAAAATGGAGCAAAGTCTTTGATCACATGCAATTCCCTCATCCTCATCACGGTGTTTCAGTAGAGTCCATGAAAAACCATCCTGTATACGATTTGCGACACCAAGCATATCCAACAGTGCAGAATCCACCTAGAATATCAAAAGAAATGAAGTATTACTGACATTATTTAAGTGCTGAAACGTCAATCCAAAGTCAATTGTTGTTGGCAATTGACAGAGATAGAATTGTCGGTGAAAAGGTGGCTTGAGTCTTGAGACTGAATGTTTAAGCGACATTCCTCGATGGAAAATAGAGGCAGTAAATCATCTATTAGACAACTTAAGTACGACAACAATTCCTTGGATATTCATACCTAAATTTAGTTTCTTTTTTGTAGTTTCATGATTGTGAAATTCATCAATGTACTACACGACAGCATACCTAGACCTGTCAATTTCTAACACGACACGATATAACCGTATTTGGGTTTACCCTTATCATATCTCGTGTACTTATCGTGTCTATCCGGTAGACACGATTATTAAACGAATCGTTTTCGTATCTAAAGTAAAAAATCTGATAACTATATGATAAATACACGTTATCTAATCATGTATATAGATTATAATTTTCATTATTTTGAATAGTAGATGTTTATGATACGTTGTAGACTTATGATATTAACATATGAAATAATGAAACTTGTGAAATATTGTTGAATAATTAGTTTTATGATTTATTGATTTGTCTTTGATTTTTCTACGTGTAAATGTTAAACGTATACTAAACGTGTAATCTTGTATTAAACGTGTAACCGTGTAATAAACGTGTATTCGTGTCAATTTGATCGTTATCGTGTCAAAACGACAAGATTCATTTAAACGTGTACTTAACAGGTTATGTCGTGTATACACGCTAACAGACAATTTGTGTTTGGGTTTAGTATTAAGTACGTGATAATTAAATGGATCGCATTTAGGTTTAACATATATGTATAATATACACGTTTATACACGACACGATTTATTTGACAGATCTAAACATACCTCACCTGGCCATTATTTAATAATGTGACCAATTAAAAATATCTATGTTAAAAATGGCAAGAAAAAACAGCAACTATGAATTATGTTGCCAGCAATCCTAAAACATCTAAATATTGTCCCAAAAAATAAATGCACAACATGAATATGCAGGCTCATTTGAAGTGAAAAAACCATAAAATATGCAGCAGTAAAAAGGCACATGATACTAGACATCAAGAGGATATGATGAGGCATGTTGAATCTGCAGTTATCCTAGAAATTAGTATCCAACCGACAAGTTTCATTTCGTAAAGGTATAGACATAACAGAGACCTCAAATTATACCACAATCACACATCACTTTGGGATAAAACAGAATACATGTACCTAGTTAAAGTGATGATACTTCTAAGCCATTCTTCATTCAATAGGGTTAACCGTCGACCCATTCAGTATAATATTTTCTTTAGGTTTTGACAAAAAAAACTTCTCTTCAACAATAAAAAAAACTTTGAGTGAGACCATCATCTAACACACATCTAAAGCGAAGATTAGATTTACATTTTGAACAAAAATCCAAACAGAGCACAAGTACACGGGAAATAATGAAGTCAAACAAAGAAATACCTTACTGCAACTTATCCCACAGAACATTACTGATACTTCAACCATCTTGTTCATTCCATTTTCCCAGGCACATTCCAGGTGATCTGCAAGAGTACGAATCCAGCGATTGACAATTCTTTCCTGAACAAGTGAACAGTCAACGGTAACAGAGAAAAAAGAACTACCAATCTCATCACTTACATTTGCGTCCACAAAGGAAACATGTATACAAAGTCAACGTCCCCTCAAATATGTCTGAATCTTGTCCTGCCATCATGCAGAACTTACATGTACAATGAGGACAATACCATCTGCCCTCGGGAAGGGTCTGAAAAGAAATTCATCCAGTGTACGTGCATTAGTCATGCCATTATATGAAGCCGAAGCAATTACGTAAGTAGTTGACGCAATCTCACAAAATTGAAATATGACCTTATGGCATTTAAATATAATGTTGCACAAGATGTCGAGATTGTTCCAGAAAATGAACTGGAGAAAACAGTTGTAGCTCTTGACATAGAGAAAAGGATGCATGGGAACTCTGGTGCTGCATATGTCGTATGTGGGAATGAAATGAAATCAAGGGCTTCATCCTTTTGAGGTTTTATCATTCATGGAAGGATATAAATAAGAAAAAAGGTTGCCCTACACTCTTATGTCTTCATTGATAAACCCTAATACTACAAACATCCTAGAGAAAATAAGGAATTCGAAAGGAGTTTTCAAGTGAAAGAAACCTTGAGCATAAGGCAGTCCTGATGAAAAGTTGAAGGGCAGCTATCACAGCATATCAAAATCCCACCATCACCACAAACACCACATGTATCATCATTGGGATCAAACTCACCAATGCCTATTGTCTGGAAACCGACTTTCTTATGAGATCTTTCTTTCTGCCAAGCATCCATCAGGCATTGCATCAATGACTTTCCAGATGTAAGATAAATGTTTTTCCAGGGCTGGCAGAGATTACTACCAGCATGTGCTTCAAATTCTAACAGAGACATAGTCCTGTTACAACAGCTACACTGGATTTTTCCTTGAGTAACAAAACCTTCCAAAGAAGTTGCTCTACCATTCGCTACCCTGTGCACCAGCTTTTCATTCGTGCTTATAAAACCACTATTAATCAACCAAGACAATATGTTGACTTGAGTTTGGGATGAATAACATTCAGAAAAGTTCCTTTTACATCTAATTATAAGACCACATGCACCAGTCCTCTTCTTTTTATTTTTCACATTAAATTTACCACAAGAAGATGGCTTCCTCTTACCACAAGATGGCAATGAGAGATTCTCAGCAACCAGGACTTTCTCACCATCTCCAACGAATGCAGGAAGAGAGCTCTGATCCTTGTTCTGCACTCTCACCCGTAGAGAATCAAACTTAGCATTTTTTGCTCTTGTATTTACTACTGATTTTGGAGAACCCGATGATCTATTCTTATCTTCCTTGTATACTTCAGCATCAGCAACAATATGCCCCCTGTCAAATTTCAACGATCTCCTTGTTTTTGATGTCCTCGGAATTTGATCGATACAATGCTTACTTCTAGAATTATCTTTCGCTGCAGCCAAGCATCTTTTCTCCATCCTTTTAGCCGAGGTTTCTAGGTACTCATCATTCGTAGAGGTGTCAGACATAGCATCTAGTACAAATTCTGAATCAGAAGTTGAGGATGTCACATCTTCCTGATCCTCTTGAGACATGGATTTCCATTCTTCATTTATTACCATTTCCAAAGCCAGATCGTAGTCCATAGGATAACTTGTTTGCTTAAGGCGGGTGGATCTCCTAACTCCTTGTGATGGACTATCGGTAATTGTGTTGGTGTTCTGACTAATTTCAGAAGCTTTACAGATTCTAGAGCCCAACAGCTCAACTTCATCACCCAATTTTTCATCAGCAACAAAGGATCCTCCATTTTCTCCAGGTAATTCATGAGATACACCTTCTTCCGGCATTAACCGGAGATTGTGATTCCATCTATAAGCAGCTGCACATGAAAGTGCAGTTGCAGTTTTACTGGATGCAACAGGCGAACAAGAATCTGATAATGCATCATTCCTCTTCTTACTTCCTCTTTTGCTCCGGGCTTCGTCTTTATGACAAATGTTCTGTTGAACAACCATGCTAACAAAATTGGAAGTCCTATTCATGGGATTCTGATTTTGAGTTCTGCCATCAACAAATTGGGAGGAGCACAACATGCTGCCTTTGATCTTAGAAGTACTATGCAGAAAGACCTCAAAGGCCTTTGGTAGTGACCAGTAAGCCGCACCTTGTGGAGAAATATAAACATAATCCCCAAATCCATAACCGAATTCCACCCTCCATCCGAAGAAATTCAAAAGTTTCACAAGGTATTGTGGAGGTGACCCTGCAGAATATCCTGTGCTGCTGGCCCTATGTGATAAATTACAAGTAGGTTTCCCCTTTATTCTGGATCTTTGAGAGTTAACTTTGCCATTGGCCCTTCTTCCAGAATCCTGTAATTGGTCTTGCAACTCCAGATGACTTAGGCCTCTCTTCTTTTTCCTACCTACACAACTCCCTACCACATTCTTTGCCTTCTTCTCTGGTATCCAATCGGGATCTTCTTTGTCAATAAGAGATGCATTCTCTACCTTACTCGAAGCAACCGCCATATCTGGGTTGGAGAAGTTTCTACCTGGAGGAAATGTTGGGAGTATATTGGAATTGAGATTGGTCTCCATAGAGACTGGTGGAAAAGTCTGAACTCCACTGTTGCTTCCAATTTCAATGGTATTAGAACCTAAATTAAGCACCAAAAAGGAGCCATTCAGGGCTCCATCACCCGAGGCTGATCCCATTGGTCTCTGTGGAAGAAACATCTCACTAAAATCCTAAGACGTGCGCAAGATTTCGGGTTTCCTATCCAGACTGTTGAGAAAACGAAACAAACACCATCAACAAGGAGTCTCAACAAAGACTTGCCAAGCTAGTATATAGCACTCTTAAAAACAAAGATATTCTACAGAAGAAAAAAAAAAAAAGGGAGCAAGAGAAATGTTTGTCAAAATCAACTTTTGATCAAATGAAACTAGCATGCCACCATTTCATGCAAGACGAATAGAAAAATTAGAATCACAGTGTTGTCCGACATTACCCAAGTCAGCTCCGTTTCAGAAAACAAACAAGCACACATGCAATAAAAAAAGAGTGAATTTTTTCTTTATTACCAAATGAACCGGTTCGGAAAAGCATCAACAGAACAAGAAAAAACAAAGTACCAGTTTTATGCAATCGACCTACCTGGATCTGTATCATCAACAAGGCCATGTTTCAGGAAAAGAAGAGGAACAAAAATAAGGGAAGGAATGAAGGAAATAAAGCACTCCTTCAAGCTTTGAGCAATTGAGCTGTCATTTTTACTGTTTTTCCTCTCTTGTTGGCGTTTTTTATTTCTGCAACAGATGGCGTCTTCAAAGACACAGGCTGTTCTGTATGGGAATTGCCAACACAGGTTTCGAGTAAATCAATACAGCTTAATTACAAGTTAATGTGTGTAAATCTGTATTATACCAGAGCATTATATTGAGCATGTCCATTTTCACACTGCATGAGTTGTAGTGTTCAGGAGAAGATTATGACACACGAATTACAATTTCACATTGATTATCTGAAGCGAATATACAGAAAGGTGGCAGAGCATCGTGAAAAACTTGGAACCCACCTGTAAATTTATCGGATTTCGATCACGCGTAAGTTTGATCTTATATTGGATATTTATTTTGTATACTTGTTATTTTATGGGAAAATGAAGATATTGAGACTGATATGTTATTGCTGTATCAGAAGAGAAAAAAAGGACTGATATGGCATGGAAGGTGGGGGACAGCGGCGTGGGCGGTGGGAGAATGAGAATCTACAGTTCCTTTTCCACCGTGGGTCTGCACTATGTATTAGGCCCGTTATTAATGGGTTAGATTTTGAGATCTTTTCCTATAGCATGTTGGCTTAAAAGTATCGTGATTATTAAAAAAAAATTACTTTTACCGTGGATGGCATTTTCACATGAGGCAACTTCGTGTTCGTAGATATGGAAAACGGATCGGGTCTAAAACTGTCAGTCCACATGTTAGTCCGGGTCGACTTGGTCGGACATCCTCTTGCAACCCAAGGGTCCAGCACGGTCCATGGCCCCTCTGTGGGCCGGGCCGTCAGGCCAACAGGTCGGGTCGGGTCGGGTAAGATCGGTCCATTGGATCCAAAAATGAATTTTAAAAATTATTTTTTTTATTAATAAAAAAATATTTGAAATACATTATTTTTTACATAAAAAAATACAAAAGATATTTACATCATTTTTTTTTACATTTTTTATTTTAAAATTTTACATCAAGAATTATTCATTTGGGGAGTCTGTTCTGCCTGTTAAAATTGATGTCACATCATCGTCTTCTTCTGATTCAGACTTCAAGCTCAATCCCTGAAGACGGTCAACCGCATCGTATCAATCTTTTAAAGAGACGGAGGCTTCTACAGACTTCTCTGATAATCTACATCTTTTATCATTTAATACTCTTTTTCCTACAGAAAATGCAGATTCCGATGCCACAGTTGACGTCGGAATCGTTAGTAAATCTTTTGCCATTTTTGAT
>JAMKQA010020381.1:0-10673 GCA_024699735.1 Posidonia australis | reverse complement strand
AGATTCCATCATTAAGGATCTTGAAGGAGGCGGAGCTAGAAGAAGCTGAGTGGGTACAGGACCGCAATGTTCAGCTAGACCTAATTGATGAGCATAGGTTGCAAGCCCTACATCATGTCCAATGCTACCAGAAGAGAGTGGCTCGGGCATATCAAAAGAAAGTCCATCCGAGGCACTTTGAGCCAGGAGACTTGGTCCTGCGTGCCATACATTTGTCAGATCCATGGGGAAAATTTAGGCCCAACTGGCGCGGACCTTTTGTGGTCATGGAAGCCCTGTCAAGGGGAGCAGTCATTCTAGAGGGCATGGACCATCCAGAGCAGTCAGAGCCCGTTAACGCCTCCTATTTAAAGAAGTACTATCAGTAACGCTCAGCTGATCCAATGCCCTGCACCGTGAGTCATGCATCATTGCACAGCATAAATTATCCTTTTCATTTTGTTGTTTTTCTTTTTTGTACAACATCATCATTGCCCAATGAGGAAAATTGGGAGCCTGCCTGCGAAAGATGTGTCAAGTCCTCCTCATTTGCCACTACCCTAAAAGCTTAGGATGTGAGGGAGAGATTTCAAAGGAGTGGGCTAAATGTACAACTACCTATGGGACCTATATCTCGTGAGGGAGTTAAAATGTTAGGTCCAGAAAGAGAGTGAGCAGCAAAAAATACACAAGACCTTGGAGCATAAAAGAAATAAGAAGACAGAAGTAGTAGACAGAAGCTGAGCTCCACCAAGAGAGGCATGTGAACAACCTTACTCCTACCTTTTAGCTTGAAGAGGAGTAGAAGCACGCACTTAGTAAGCCCAAATGATCAAAGGGATTAGCCACCCCTTCAGCACAACAGAAATAGCAGCCACCCTCCTCAACATATGTGTTTATTACCTTCAAGCAGGAGTAGGGTTAGTTAGCATGCCTATGAGGGAGAAAAGAAAAATGAATCATCAAAAGAGTAGGTATAGGACCCTAAGCATTCGGCATGAGGCCCATGAATATGAAGGAGAGCCACAAATAAACCTAAGTGCCTAGGTTAGTGCTACATGAGTCGAGGATAGTGTCACCTTTTATCGCAGGCAAAACAAGCTTCCTTGGCGCTGAGGGCACCAATGTATCAATTAACCATTTCTTTGCATTTGCACAACATTATTTATTTTGCAAAGCATTTCTTTTCACATTCCGACCAGGGGCATGTCAGTTGCCTTATGAGTCGTATAAGCATTTAGCTAGGGTGTATTTTTAAACATTGCAAGGCATCTTATTCGCACCTCGACCAGGGGCATGTCAGCTGCCTTATGAGTCATATAACCATTTTGTCTAGGACACATTTTTAGTCAAAGTATAATTGCATTTACTTTGCAAGGCATCTTGTTCATATTTCAACCAGGGGCATGTCAGCTGCCTTATGAGTCGTGGTCTTGGCAAGCAAGCATTCAGCCAGGGGTATGATAGTCACTTCTTTAAAAATGAAGGAATTGGAAATCAAAGAATTGATCCTGATTAGCAGATATCAACTTGCAAGAATCAGCAAACAATGCAAAGCAACATCAATTTTATTATGCCCTATCATGAATACAAATATCACTAATCAGTTCGGGGCCTCTTTGAACTGCTAGCCTCCATGAAGTTGGTGCCACTAGGCGGAATCTCGCTCAAGGGCCACGTCTCTCTGATCTCTGCCTCATACCCAGTTGTGCAACTAGAGCCTTTGATGATGGCAAGAATGGAAGCCTTGATGCCAACACTCATCCGTCGGGCCAACTCAGTAGTGGATGCATTAGAGCCCACTACATGCTTTTTCAGTCCATCCGGGCAGGGGCTTTGCTCTATGGAGTCCTGGCAGAAGCCAAATTGGCGAAGGACCCGGATAGGATGGTACTCCACGCCACTAGAGAATCCAGGGAGGACCACGAGTCGCATATTTGTGGCGTTAAAAAAGGCAATAAAATTCTGTGATGTAGAAGAAATGATGCACCATGTCACATAATCCGCATCGAGATTCCACAGCTTGTCACACAACTCATGCACCCCCGGGAGTGACCTCGAGTGATGGGTGCGGCTATAGGCCTCAAAGACGGAAGGCCGAGGGCGCAGAATCTTCATCCCTATATGAGCAGCAAACCAAACTTGGCAAAAGGGAACCATGGTTAATAAAAGCACAGCAGAATATTATTAAAAATTGTCAGATGATCTGCTTACCTGCACCAAGGCGCCACATCCATAGAAGTGGTGGGAGCGCCTCAACGCCCGGTCCAAACCGACATAGGTTTCGGCAAGCAGAATCGGAGCCAAATCGATCTGGCAAACCACTACCGCCCAGGCTATCTCGGCTACTTCAATAGCCACATTCGTCCGGCCATGGCTAAAGACCAGCTCCCCAAGAAAGCACAGCACGAAGCAATACAGCCATGGGGTACCCATGGAGGAGCGGGAACCAATCATTGAGTCGAAGTAATCCAGGCGTATCATGGGGGTGGGACCATCCTTGCAGATAAGCTTCTCCTCACAAACCTCCTTGGCAATGCATGTGAGCCGGCTCACGACATGTGCATAACTAGCATGGCAGTAGAACACTGGTGAGGACATAAACGGTGACAAGCCACAAATTCGTCTGACTTCCTCCAGAGTTAGAGTCATCGAGACTTTCCCAAAGCGGAAAACATGCAGGGCTGGCTTCCAGAATCGGGCCATGGCACATAGCAAATGCCAGTTAACCTCCACTTTGGCTATGCTCAGGAGGGAAGAAGAAATACCCCAAATCTGGAGTTACTTCCGGTCATCGGCTGTCAAAGCATCGATCCAGCCGAGTAAAGTGTCAGAGCAGTACCTGGGGGTCACCATGGTGGGATAGCTCTGCAAATATGGCAGTAAAAAGCGGATCTGACATAAGTGCCTAGGTTAGTGCTTTCATTCATACATGAACCCATCAACTTGTTTTAATCCCAAATGCATGATTTACATGATGATTTTCAATCGTATGCATTCCCATCATGTTTTCAATTTTTTAATAATGACATGGACCCATTCGCATTAGCATGAATCATCCTTTATCTCTGTTGGGGCTGACTCTGGATCAGATTGCAGGCTGATCCAGACTCCCTGGGACGCATCACTCAGGCACTCCTGTCCCGCGCACCATTCTGGCGCACTCAGTAGGCGCGCCAGATTGGCTAGAAAACAAAACACTCGCATTGCATCTTTATTTGCATGATTTCATCGCAGGGTTTTGAGCTTGTTTCTTTTGCGACTGATTCTCTAATGTGTCATGATGACACCTGCATGTTTTTCAGTCTTATTCGGATTGTTTTCCAACTTTTTTCTCTGTTTTGTTTTTCAGTTCCAGGCTGAATCTGGTAGGTCGATTGCACCTTACTCCTTTGTGGAGAATCATGTGCATCACCCCAGGATCCAGTGGCTTGGCTGAATCATGCTTTCTTCATCTAGTTCAAATAAGTGAGACCTTGTGTGAGGCTACTAGCCCTTGAGCTCAAGGTCATTGCATTTGCATCTCTTGCAATTTTAATACATGGTTTTTCCCTGAGTTTTACAGAATGATTCTACTACATACTTTTCCAGAGTGCATCCTCTGAAGTTTTGGTTTTGTGTGGCTTTCTATTTTTCCTTCAGCATATTTTCCTGGCCCACTTAGACGCACATAGGTGGCGCCCCAGACTGACACACCAGTCTGGCGCACCAAACAGGCGCAGTAGCTTGTTTTCAGTAGCACACAGCATGTTTTTCATACGTTTTTGCTCGCTTTCTCAACCCGATTTACTTCTGGGTTTCCTTGGCTTTCTTCCTTGATGCATTAGGAAGGCACACCTTTGTTTTCAGCAGTTTTCCCGCATTTTAGATTGCATTTACGCATATAGAAAGCAAGGATGAAAACTTGCTCAAGATATTTGATCTTTGATCTATTTATGCAATATTATTGCATCAACACTTGACCCGGTGTACGAGCGATATTTCTGAGCATTAGGACACACCCCTAAACATCATGCACCTATACTTTAGACACCACACATAAGCATGGCATGGCATATCGCCCTCGGGCGTACAGCAAAGGCTGCAAAGCTGACATTTCATAAGCAAAAGAGAAATCAATAGAAGTCTGATTTATCGGGCGTACGAGGGTGCCTAACACCTTCCTCGTACATAATAGGGATGCTTACCCGCATTTCTGGTTTGCGTAGCCCCTTTTACTTGTTCTGCATGATTTTTCATGTTTTATATGGTTTTCCTCGTCTTCCATTTTAATAGACTAGGTGGCGACTCCTGCATTTTTTTCTTTTATTTTTGCCGTGGCTTTGCCGGTTTTGGCACACATATATTGTTTATTTGTGGCCACCCCCGACGACATGGTTACAGGGAACGATTTGCAAACAGAGAGGTACTCACTAGAAGACGAATCATCTTTCATGACCTCGAATCCATTAGACCTCTGTTTGATTTCCAGGGTTTAATCCAATTTCTAAGTTCTATAGGTGATAGGTTGTATTATCCTACCCTAGTATCCCAATTTTATTCCAACATAACATATTCTCACTCTCTAGCACATTCCTATATATGTGGCACTACCATAGAATTTGACGATGCTTTACTTGGTCAGTTATTTAAAATTATATATTCCAGGATTGACATCACTCTATCTATTTTTGAGTTAGATTGGTCCTATGGTGAAATGAATAAAGCCATCTCCTTGAACCCTAGGAGCACATTCAATCCCACTAAGATCAAACAACTCACCAAACAATCACGTATTATTGCCGACATTGTGGCCGCCAATTAGTTCAAAAGACGGGCCACCAAGATGAATTGAGTGAACTTACTTATAAATCTGTCTATGCTATTGTCAAACAAATTCCGGTCAATTGGGGCCAAGTGATTTTTTATTGTATCACTCATGTAAAAACTAAGTTGTATTTTGGACCTTCCTTAACATATTTGTTTGAAAATTATGACATTTCTCTTGATGACGAACCAAGCCTACCCATCAAAACCAAAACCTTAGGAACTCAAGCCATTACCAAAATGGAACAATCCATTGAGCTTCATAGTAAACTCAAAAATCTTCCAATGGGTTCCTCTTCTACACCACCACAAACAAGGACAAGAGATGAAGACACCAGTTCTGAAGAAGAGGCGGAACAAGAGTCTGACACGTCTAAGAAATTGGATTCTCTTCAACAACAAATGGCCGAGATGTCTTTACAACAAAAGAAAATGATGGATATCCAAATTCAACAACAGAAACTTATTTCTGACTTGATGCTTCAACAAAATCAAAGACATCAAGAATATATGGAAGGCATCAAGAAACTGAGTGATCGGATCGAGGCGTACCAGGACACACTTCAAGAATATCACCAGGATATTCTTGAACACATAAATCCGCCCTCTCCGTAGTTTTAGTGTTGTAACTTGGTTATCTGTTTACATTGTTATGAGATTTGGACATCTATAGTATTTCACTTGAATCATTAATGGCTCTATTTCTATGTTTTGATTACCTCTGTTTGTCTTGATTGATATTGATTCTATATCATGATTATAGCTCAAAAAGGGGGAAATTGTCTATTTCGTATCATATTTTCGATTATGTCAAAAAGGGGGAGAAATAAGTAAAATATATATAAATTTCAAGGATAATAACATTTATGAAAAGGGAAGCTTAGTTTAAGGGAGAGGTTATTGGAAGCTCAGTTTAAGGGAGAGGATATTGAAATATGTTTATAACTTATAATTGTTATTTTAATTTTGTCATCATCAAAAAGGAGGAGATTGTTAGAAATATATTTTGTTTTGATAATTATATCTGGACTAATGAATTTTTATATATTTTCATGAAAGAAGAAATCGCTTTGTAAATGACATACTTAGAAAAAATTGAAGGTCATGTAAATTGTATGATATATTGGAAATGTATATTGAGTTATGTATACTTAGAATTTGTTGTAAATTTAGAAAGTATCAGAATCAACATACCGAAGGAAAAACGGTATACCGATACAGCAAAAATCGACATACAAAACGGCACTCCGAGAATGAAGATGAAGAATCCAAAAACGACATACTGAAGAAAAACGGCATACTGAAACAGGAACAATCAGCACATATAACAGAGTTTCGAAACATACCGTGATGGCAAAACTGAAAAAACGGCATACCAAGTTAGAACGGTATACCGTCTCAAAAAAATTCAGCATACCGAAATAGTACCGGCATACCAAATTGCCCGAGAGTTGCTGATTGAAGAATGGTTTGGCATTCCGATTATCAAAACGGTATACCGATTAGATAGCCATTTTTTAACCGTTTTCTAGCCATTAGACACATGTTTCGACGGTACCTCGGTTATAAATAGGGCCTCGATGTGTCTTGTTAGAACACACATTCTCTAAGATACTTGTACTTATTTAATTCTCTGCTCAAATTCTATCCTCATTCTCCTCACAAGCAAGATTGTATTACAAGTGTAAAAGCGCTCTGTGAGAGGGAAGTCATTGATTGTAAAGCTACAAGGGGAGGCTCTAACTTCTTGGGGAACGAGAAGTGGAAAGAGCTAGGATTGTCTTGGTGGGATTGCGAGCACAAGTAAGTGTTGCATCTTTTGCATATAAAGGGAAAATCTCAAGAGGGTCTTGAGGAGTGGACTAGGCTGGGGTTTGGCCGAACCACTATAAATAACGTGTATCTTCATTGTCTCTTATCTCATTCATGTGCATGAGTAGTATAAATTTCAATCTTGTATGATTTTGATATAGCTTCTTGTTACATACTCCATTTTGTCAATCTTATATCTAAAATTGGATAATTTTATTATAGAAAATTAAGATTCTCTATTCACTCCCCTCTAGAGAAGCCACTCAATCCTACAACGAAGCCATCCTAGGTTTCTGTACCAGTTGGGGCGAAACTCAATCAGTCCTATTGGGACTCGTTCAAGGCGAACAAGTGCCATTTCTATCCTATCCTAGACCAGGCGAGGTCAAGATGATCTCATTCTAGGTTCACCCTAGATGGACGAATCTTGGTGCCACTCCTTTTCTTTGAGCTGATAGTCCTAACTATCCGGTGACAAGTCCGTCAACTCATTATCGGGCTGATAGCCCAAACTATCCAGTGACGAGTCCATCAACTCATTATCGGGCTGATAGCCCTAACTATCCGGTGATGAGTCCGTCAACTCACCATCGGGCTAATAGCCCTAACTATCCGGTAATGAGTTCGTCAACTAATCATCGGGCTGATAACCCTAACTATCCGGCAGCGAGTCCGTCAACTCATCATGGGGCTGATAACCCTAACAATCCGGCAGCGAGTCGGTAGGTCGGTCAACTTATCATACTTTGACCCTTAGTTTGCAAGCTTGGTAATCATACCTAATGCCCCATTCCTCAGGCCGATACCCCAAACTATCCTATTGACAACTGTCACACTGCCAGGAGCGGGTCGATACCCCCAGACTATCCGGTTGACATCCGTCATTAGTCTATCCTCGATCGGCAAGTCCGATATCTTGCCATGCAATCTCCCGGGCCGAAAGGTCCATCATTTGCCGAGCTTCCCCCTGTTGTGCGACGAGCTCAACAGTCTTATCCAGGCATCCCTCGACACGAGTCGGGAAACCCCTCATGCTCCCCTCCGAGAGCTGAGCTACCCACTCGTCATCAGCACCGCCTCATGCATCACCTAGCATCAAGGTCATCCTTTGCATCAACATAATGCATGGGCCACGAGTCATGACTTTTCGGTGCATCTACCGAATAAGTTGCTCACGGCCCTACAGCAAATACCACTCTCCCGCGGACTCAAGTGGCGTATCTTATCAACCCTAAGCATCGGTCTCCATTCCCTCCACCTCGTTCAAGGAGGGGCATCTGTAGACACCTCGGTTTTGCAGTCACTTGGCAGCAAGCTCCTTTGGATGACGCCCTGATTGCGACCACCAAAACCCTAGCCCACTTGAGCCCACATAAGCCCATTCAAGCCCACACTAGTCCACTCTAACCTAATTAAAATTAAAACCAAACAAAACACATTTAAAACCCAAAATTAATCAAGTAAAAGCCCTAAATCAAGACAAAATTAAATTAAATCCACTTAAAATCCAATTAATCAAACAAAAACCCTAATTCAAGTCAAAATTAAGTAAAATCCACCTAAAATCCACTTAAAATCCAATTAATCAAACAAAAATCCAAATTCAAGTCAAAATTAAGTAAAATCCACTTAAAATCCAATTAATCAAACAAAAACCCTAATTCAAGTAAAAATTAAGTAAAATCCACTTAAACCCACTTAAAACCCAATCAATTAAGTGAAAACACTAATTAAGGTCAAAATCCATTTAAATCATTTAAAACCCTAATTAATTAAACTAAAAACCCTAATTAAAATTCAAAACTACTAATTCAAATTCAAAACCCTAATTAAACTAAAAACCCTAATTAAAATCCAAAAAACCCTAAATTAAAATTCAAAACCCTAATTAAAACACAAAAAAACCTAATTAAACTCAAGATCCTAATCCAAAACCCTAACTAAGATCCAAAAACCCTAAACCCTAATTAAAACAAAAAAACCCTAATTAAACTCAAAATCCTAATTAAAATCCTAATTCCTAAAGTTAAAATAATTAAAACCATAAAAACCCAAAAATAGTTAAAACCCTAATTCAAAACTAAAATCAAATTTAAATCACAAAGCCCAAATTAAAAACCTAAAAGCAAAACCCTAAAATCCATTTAAAAACCTTAAAAACAAATCCCAAAAAACAAAAAAACAAAAAACTCAAAACCCTAAGCCCAATTTGCAGCCCAATAAGCCCAATACCCCATTTAAACTCTCAATCAAAAACCTTATAAAACATCCAAAAATAATTTCGGCGAGCTCTCACCTCCGACGACCTCTGCCATCTCCGGCGACAATTCCGGCAGTTAATCCCGAGAACTTCGAAGTGCATCCTTGACCCCCATGATCTCTGGACCTTCCACCATAGCCACGCGCTTGATCCTACGGCAGCGAGGCCTTGCGAGAGGAGATCAATTGTGTGGGAGAGCCCCGTCGGAGGTTAAAAGCTTCCCACTGCTGACAAACACTGGCATCATCGTCAAGCCTGTCCCCAGCGATCAAAAACCCTCTCCTCCCTACACCCAAAAGACCAAAGTATCCAGCCCTAGTTTCCAGAGCCACCAGCGACCTATTATCGTGATCCAGAGCTCCAGTCGCTGGAGCAACGCCCAAAGGTCTGTCGTCAAGCTTCACCAGGAGGACAGCCACCTTAGAGTCAGGTAACCCCCTCTTTTAGTTTAAAATTTTCATTTGTTTTAGATTCCGTTAGCCTCTTGGAACCCCTTAGATCGTGTCGCAGCAAGGAAATCCCTCTGTCTGCCGTCGTTTTCGTCGCCGATGGTGGGTTCACCACCACCGACGAAGCCAGTGGCTTCCTGGCTCCGAGAAGAGGTCCCTGAGACCTCTCCTCCCCCTTCCTTCTCTTGTTCTGGATTCCCTCCATCTGGAAGGGGACCTCTCTGGCCTCTCGTGGACTCAAAAGACTCCCGCCGTCAACGCAGCCCTGCTATCACCTTCGACCACCGTCGAGGAGGCGCCGAAGTTCACCAGGCACCCCTGCTCCGCACCGTCGCTCCAGGGAGCTTCACCACCTCACCACGAATGCCTCTGCACCGCTATGCCGCTGCTTAGACAGCTGTAGCGTCTCAACGACTCGCCGCAGCCATCACCGCCAATGCAGAGGTGGGAGGAACGCCTCGGACATCGTCGGTGCCTCCCGGAGCCCCGTCGTGGCTCCCCAGAGCTTTCCCAACCATCGCCGCGTCGCTCCAGCCACTGGTCATCGCCAGCCATCTCGCCGTCACCTTCCCTGGCGCCAACATAATGCCTCGCCAGAGCGCGAGGTGGGGGTGTCCTCAGGCCTCCCCAACCCCTTCCGATGCGCCGGAGATCATCACTGAGCCTCGCTCCAGCCTCCAGGACCATCGCTCCTCTTCCTCTGCTGCTGGACCGCCGCTGAATCATCGCCGAAGCACTCGTCGGAGAGAGAACGTCGGTGATCCTTCGGCGATCTTCGAAAGGGATTTTTTGGGGCCTAGGCTCCTTAGTTCTAGGTTGTTATTATTAGGTCCTTAGATTATTATAATTAAGTCCTTTTCATTACATCTAGGTCCTGCATTTTTATTTTTCAATCCATGTAGTTTTAAATAAATTTTTGTTTCTTTTGTTATCCTTGTAAATATTGCATCTTTTTCCCTATTTCTTTTAATTTTATTTTCAATCCTGCTTATGCATGTTTTATCACATCTAGGTCCTTAGAACCATGATTTCTTTACACTTAAGTCCTTAAGATTAAGATTTTTGGTTGTTAAGTTTTCATTAACCAAAAGGGGAACAATTTGTCATTTGTCTCTTTCTTTGCTTTAAGATTAAAGATTTTGGTTTGTTAAACTTTTATTAACCAAGGGAAGGGAAGCAAACAAGTCTTTATTTTCCCCTATGCATGGCAATTGCGAGAAGGGAAATAGACAAGCAACGAAGGGAAATAAACAAGCATTTGTGCAAATGTAAATGAAACAAAGCATGCATACTGTGCAAATGATGGCAAAGCAAATGTAAAGAAAAGAAGCAAGATAATGCAATAGACATGCAAACGAAAGGCACCA